>JBBPRQ010000434.1:0-27453 GCA_038093095.1 Boletus insuetus | reverse complement strand
GACTTGCCCGTTTACCATTTCAACATTTTCCACTCACTGGCATGTTACAGGCCACATTGCCAAGTTGATTGGCATGCCTCGACATGCGCGGCATGTCGGCCAAGGTCCGTTTTCGTGCTATCTCTCCTTCATATTCTGTCGACTATGCGTTGATAGCCTTGAAATTTCTATCTCTGGATGTCACACCGCCCGTGCCATGGCATAGAGTCATCTCAGCAGCCGGAACGATCTCTTCGCGCGGTCCAGGAACAACTGGCGCACAGCTCCAACGTGAAGCACTCGGGGTAGAGGGTATCGAAGTCACTGATGGTCGGACAGGTGACTTCCGAGTCAACTTGGCAACGTGGGGATGGTTCCCTGCCCTTGGTACGGTATCTACCGGTGGCCATGAGCCCCAGGGGCCGTAGCACAAGTCAGTGATGGCACAAGTAGCCAGTGACTATTATTGATAACCTCGACGTACCACGTGCCCTTGTGGTAAATTTGACCCTCTTCATATGTACACGGTCGACTGGGATGGTGCGGGTCAGACCATTGTGCAACAAGCCACTTTTGCTATTTCCCTGATCTAAAGTGGAAGAACCGACTCCAGCCGAGTGTTCTTCCCTTAAGAACTCGAGAGGTGAGCAATGTTGGTAGGAGCCGCGCCCCGAGCCACTACTAGTGTACTGACTAACTGTCGCTTCCCACCCCGGTGTCAAATCTATTGATATCCTTCTGAGAATGAGTATATGCAAAGTACTCACCCGCCCTCTCACCTTCCCTCTTTCACCCACCGTCTTGTTGCTCATCTGTACCGCACACTAATATGCCTTGGGACTCAGTACGCATGAACTCTGGTAAGTACACAGACCCTGAATGCCCAATTGTCATTCAAAGTCGGTTACGCAGGGTATTCTATCCCCAACATCGCATGGGGCACATGGAAAACGGGCAATGATCGAGTTTCCACGGATAGGGTGAAACAAGCATTGGACACTGGATTTACACATATCGGTGAGGTTTGGACCGAAGATAGAGTCGCTTGAGCAATAGCACTCATCATGGGACCAGACACCGCGCAGGCCTACCGAAACGAAACAGAGGCTGGTATCGCCTTGCGGGAGACCAGCCTTTCTCGTGAAGCTGTTTTCATCACCACCAAGTATTCCGGTACAAATGGCTTGGACATTGATACGTCGATTCGCAACAGTGTTACCAACGCGAGTCTCTGAGGAGTCCGATCATGGATAACCGTTTCTGTTTCTGACGCCCGCATTTGTAGCTTGGGGTGGAGTATGTTGACTTATATCTGATCCACGCTCCACGTCTCGCCGTTCCCGATATCCCCACAGCTTGGGCCAAGATGGAAAAGATCAAGGAAGCTGGTCAGGCAAGGTGCAAGTCTTCGGTGCTTCTTTTTTTCCTTGCTACACGGAATTTACAAATTTGCAGGAGTATAGGCGTGAGCAACTTTGACGAAAAGGATCTCGAAGTACTGCTTGCTTCTGCCAAAATCAAGCCGGACGTGAACCAGGTCTGTATCATGAGGAATAAGCCACCGGAATATGATCCATTCTAATCTTGCGGTGTTAGATCCTCTTACACCCCTACGTGTACCGTCGTCAACTCCCCATCTTGGAATACGCAGCGAGGCACGATATTGTGATTGAGGCTTACAGCGCCTTAATGTCGGTCGCCACCCATGTCATCTCTACCGTTGGTCTGCCGACTAACCTTCACTGCACAGCCCGATTACCCATGAGCCTGGTGGTCCCCTGGATGCCCCATTGAATGGAATTGCCTCAAGGCTCGGAGCTACTCCGGATCAAGTGTTATTAGCATGGACGAAGGCAAAAGGTGCCATAGTCGTCACGTAAGGGCGCTATCTTTTCTTGAAAGAAATTTTACTCACTTTGTACTGCTGCCGCATCAGATCAAGCAACAACAAGGCACGTTTACAAGGTTACCTAACGGCGGGCGATATTGGTATGTGCCACTATCTGTCGTTTGCCAAAGTCCATTCACAACGCTATGATGAACTTGCCAGAGTTGACGCAGAAGGACATTGACGCCATCGATGCTGCGGGTGTAATGGGTGAGAAGAAAGATTGATGCTGAGAAAGTTGGCGATTGGCTGCGGGTTGGTCAATGCGATGGTATCACCGACCTGTAGTTACCCTTGTATCATTTGGGCATACGTAGCTGATGTGCAACATGCTTGTTGCATCTGTGACGCAGCGAGTCTAGTTGTTGTCTCTGCAACCTTTGCGAGTTCTGATTGGTCGCTGTCTGATCACGCGATGAAAAATTGCAGTGTGACTATTCCTTTTCGGTCAGTCAAACTTGGTCAATTTGAGACGTCAGCGAATGGTGCTTTGGTTTACTGGATGTCCTGGACCGTTGTGGCGATGACCGATTGTCGGACTCCCGCGCCACCCGACGTCATGCGCCACCGCAAAGTCAAATGTTTCATCTGCTTTGACTTCGTACCACTACCTCCACGGATACCATGGCTCCAGTCTCAGCACAACCTCTCCCATGCGCGATGAATGCATACAGCGTCGAGTTGTACAATGACGAGAAATCCGCCAATCAATGCCAGATTCACATGGAGTCCAAGACCCAGTGTTGCTGCGGATCGGAATCCAACCCATCCCGTCACCGCGCTTGTCACCAGGCAAGATTGCGGAGGTTTCTGCTCCCCATTGCACTCTTGCTTCTCGGGGTCGGGGCTACAGTGCTCATTTCATGTGTATACGATATCGACCCGTTCGACTTGCTCAGCATGGGAGCGGATGTCGGCAGTAACCCATTAGGCAAGAGGCAGACCACTTCTAGCGGGCAGTCGAGCTTCACCCAGCACAAACGTGAGTTCATCCTCAGGTACACGACGAGTAACGAAGGTTTGACGGGCGCATCAGTGTACCTCATTATCGTTTTCGTGGGGTTGGCTCTTGTACTTGTGGCGGGCATAATGCTCAGCTTTTGGTGCTGTAAAGGCAAGGTGCCATCATGTCAAAATACGAGTCGTGCTGACGCGTTGCATGGTTTTCTAAATGTAGGTTCATTTGAGAACCCGCTCTGTTGCCCATGTTACCTGTGTGCGTGCTGTGGTGGAATTGGTAAGTTGTTGCCATGTTGCCATTGTACAGATGACTTGCTTACTATGCGTCGTCAGTTTGCTTGGAGTGCATTGGATGCGGATTGTGTGCGGCTGGATTGGAGGCTGCTTGATGCAAATGAATATGCGACTTTGCGCAGCGCGAGCGCACTATGACCGCTTTCTCCTTGAACAGTATTTTTCTATTTTGCCTGATTGTCGCTTACGACCTGGTATCATACCCAAGTTCGATGTACGCACATAGCTACCAATGAATACCTACGCCATGGTCCAAAGCGTACCGCACTGTCAAAAGGGCGTTCAGAAATCACCGACAAAAGGAGAATCGGCGTATGCTAAGGATGAAACGGTGAACGTGAGACGCACATTTCGTGCCTCTACTTTTGTAAAACTGGGTTCATTGCGCTAGCCTCGTGCTCATCGCAGGCAATCGATGATTATATAGTAGCCAAGCACACATGCGGCCATATTCCTGGACACCAAACCTACATCCGATCATTTCACAACGACGTCAAGGGTTCGTACGGACGACGACGCCGCCGCCATCAGTCACTGCACACAAACATACGCCTGATCAAAACCGGAAACAAACGGACCATTGACTGATCGTGCACCGGCGTTTCCAGTCGTCCGATTTACTGTTGTCAAGGCTGACGATCGGGGGTTCCGGGCCCGCCTTTCCAGCGTTGCTGTCTCCGGTTTACGACGAGCCCTTGCGTCCTTATAATGTGTGTGGCGGTATCGTCCAGATGGATGCGCTATTGTACTTGACGGCTTTTGATGGAGCTCCCAAGGAGTTCTTTGATGTATCCCTTCTGTTGGGGTGTCTCAATATTATTTTTGGTCGTCTTTCGGTCTGAGCGTGGAGAGAGAGATCATGCAACTTCGATTTGTATAAGTTGTTGTTGCCCATCTCAATTACTCACACAGCTACTTAGACTACCAGTTACGAGTCGCAAATGAGGTACAATCTGTATCAACTGGGCATACGAAAAATCTCTCAGAGTGGCTCTGACGGTAGTGTACAAGTAGCGTGGAAGTGCACAGCGGTCCGACAGCCGCTGGTGGCGGGTGAGCTGGTTCGATTTCCATACTGGGACATTTCACCAGCTTGTCGGTTCAGTTTAGCCGAGTCTCGTCGTGGACCACGCGTAGAGAGTTGCACCAACCAATGAGAGGGCTTGTTTAATTGCGTAATATTATAATGGCTGTTGGGTTGCTGTTCATTTCAGCTGCTCAATGCACATGGCCCACACCCATGGGGCTCGGACCAGATAGATCTAGCGATCTAGGTGTCCCTGCGGTACCTTTACTTCCGCTTTGACCCGGAAGGGCACCACCCAATTCGAGATCTGTAACATGTAGTGACCGCATCATGCTGCCCGGCTGTTTGAACGCAGTCAAGAAAGCATGGCCGCATCAGCGCCAACCGGGGAGTCACGTTAGTCGTTCTCGGTGTCATTCTTTTTTCAGACTGTTAACGTCTCGTAAGCAACAAGCGCGGATCGAGGCGGTGAATAGTTGATAAACAAAAGGTCATAGACGCGACAAGTCCACTCACACCTCTATTTTCTCCCCCCGGCACCCCTTTCTCTTCCTGAGATAGATTTTCACAATGGTTTATGCCGCGTCACCTTACTATGTTACAACCAGTGACCTTTCCTCGAAACGGCGGCAGCCCGACCTATCCCGCCACTTGTCGGCGGAGGCTAGAGCTAGGCTTCCAAACCCAATCAAGTCCATCTGGAAAGTCGCCCAAGTTAAACCCGGAACGATTAATATGGGCAATGGTATGGTGCCCGAAATCGCTGACGCGTATATATTGATTTCGTTTTGCAGGTGACCCACACCATACGCTATACCCCATCTGCGAGATGAACCTTGTGGTTCCTTCTATCCACGAGCAGGACCCTGTCCAAGCCTGGAGAGCGGGCACCGGGGAACAACAGACTATCTCGTCCTACAGGGATGAGCCTTGCGCGCTGAGCCTCAAAACCGCCATGGCCTACGGTGCTGGTGCAGGTTTGAAGCACGTACGAGACGCCCTTGCAGATCTTAATGATCGTATCCATGCACCTCCGATGCACACAGTCTCCCTTAGTCTTGGAAATGCCGATGCTCTTACCAAGTGTTTCCGGCTGCTGGGTGACCCCGGTGACTCATTTCTCTGTGAAGAATTCACTTTCTCTGCCATGACCAACGCAGCGCTTCCCCTTGGTATCAATTGGGTACCTATTCGAATGGACAAGGACGGCCTCATACCATCGGATATGGAGCTCATCTTAGCTAACTGGGATGAAGATTCACGAGGGAAACGTCCTCATGTTCTTTACACAATCCCGTGCGTCATTTCAGCTCACCCAGCTATGATCATAACTCAAGTTTATAATCAGCTGCTCTCAAAATCCAACCGGAAGTACACTCTCCCTTGAGAGACGGCGGCAAATATATCAAATTGCACGGGATTGGGATGTCATCATTCTTGAGGATGACCCATACTTTTTCCTGCAGTACGATCTTGATATCCGGCAAACATCGATCGAGCGGTTTGGTTTTACCCACGCTATGGCCGAGGTTCTTCCCCGCTCTTTTCTATCTATGGACTACGATGGGCGTGTCATGCGCCTAGATAGGTAAGTCCAGCCAAGCTGAATAATGACCGTCGGAGTTCAACCTTCCCGTGTATAGCTTCAGCAAAATTCTTGCGCCCGGAATGCGGCTGGGCTGGGTTACATGCAATGAGTTTCTCGCGGAAAAGCTGGACATGCTTACAGACTCTTCCTCGCAACACCCACACGGCTTTGGACAGGCTTTCGTTTCAGAACTCCTGGGAAGCCGAGGTTGGGGGACCGACGGATTCATGAAATGGGTAGCATCTCTTTGCCGCGAGTACGAGCGCCGACGAAACCTCTTCATGGACGTATTCGAACGCGAGGTAGCCGTCTCTGGTATCGCATCGGCGGAAGTTCCACAATCCGGCATGTTTGTATGGATCAAAATCAATCTCGATCTTCATCCCCGTTACAGGGAACTCGAAGACACCAAGCTTCTTGTGGGCCCCGTGTCGAACACCGCGGAGTTGATGGACGAACTGTTCCGTAAGCTTCTTGAATGTGGCTTGGTGATGATGCCCGCATCTACCTTTGCGATTGTGGATCGCTCGGGGTGTGTGCAATCTGATAGCCACATTGCTGATGTACGTCTGTTGCTTTTGTCATTGGTCGCATTCATGTTAACGATGAACCGGCAGCGTGTCAACTACTTCCGCGCCACCTTTGTCGGAACAGATGAAACGATCGAGAACGGTTTGGCCATCTTTGGCCGTGGTCTCGAGGAGTTCTTTTGCTATTAAGAGATTGCCGCGTCCTCCCCGAGAGAAGCGAACTACATTTTGAGACATTGTATGACATTTAGCACCAGGCTTCCCGGACTAATATCTGCGTTAATGTATCCGGAATCATTATTTATTCGCCCACTGGAGCCCAGCCGTGTGGAATAATTCAATACATAAATGTTACACTGGGAGGACCCAGGGAGTATAGTCCCACGTTGGTGGAGATGATCGTGGGTTTTTTCTCGAAAATTACGTAAACAAGGTTAAAATTAGTGTTGAAGTGACTGAAGTTCTGTTATGTACTGCGAATTCAGTGAGAGTTCTGAGCAGCTTTTCCAGTCGTGGAACGAAGGATGTGACCCTTTTTGGCGATAGCGTACGAGCCCGAAACAGAACGACGCTAGCATTGTAAGTACACGAGTACCGCAGAGAAAGCATTACAGTGCACCAGGGTACCGCGGAAAGCGGACTTGTGGCATTCGCTTACCAGTAACTTGACCGGTCTTCGAAATCGACACGGCGTGCAGGTGCGTGACAGTCAGGACTCACAAATGACGTTAGGGATACATCAAATAACTCTCTCGTTCAGGGAAAAAAAATTACAAAGGACTCCGGCCAAGCTCGTCCTAGAACTATCAACTCACTGAGGGTGAATTCAGGTATGGTATGAGATAGACAGAACTTTGAAACACTCACTGTGATTTTGCAAGGGATCCCAGGTTGCAGGATAGTATGACAATAAATGGGACTATATACATATCACAAACCCAGATCTTCTCGACCTTCGATCGTGCGAACTGGCCCATAGTATTATTGTGATAAACCTTGGCCACGGCAGGACAAGCGAGCACGGTCCGACGGGTTAACCGAGGACATTTTGTTCGGCTCCGAAACTCGTAGTCTCTGCAACCAACCCTTGCCAACCATCAGGGTTCTCGCTGCGGCTGCCCTATAGGCTACAAATGGCAGCGCTTAGGCAAATCCCGGTAGCAGGCCAAACCTTGCTGCTGGGCCAAGACTGTACTATAACAACGTTGAATTGGAACCTGGCCAAAGATTGAAAAGTCCTACCAGGTTCCCGACTCTCTGGTGGTCCAGTTGTCGATCTTTTAGAGCGTCACCTCGGCGCGAGTCAGGACTTTCCTGGGGAATTATTGTTCCCGTTGCAATTCGACCTTGATCCACAACTACAGGTTACCCACTGGCATCTTGTACCCGACTCTGGTAAGCACATCGCTCATTTTGATTAATGCTCAGTAATAAGCATGAGAAAATGAATTTAGGCACCACCGACATCCTTCTCCCCTCCTTCCACCTCGCTTATCATCCAGCATGGAGAGCCGTCTCTTGTCCGGCAGACCCCTAGTCGTTATTGTCTTTGCGCTATTGCTGAGTATCGCGCTTATCGCCCTTGATCAAACCATTGTTGCAACTGCACTCCCCGTGATCGTTTCGGATTTCAATGCACTGCAGGATGTGACATGGGTCACTGCCGGATACATCCTCACTATAGTGGCGTTTACGCCCATGTATGGGCAGGCGTTGACTGTCTTCCCAACTAAATGGTAGGTAGACGTTTTGGTGTTCGCAGCACTTTTCACAGCATACTTGCGCTCTTCAGGGTCTACATGACTGCAATTGTAATCTTTGAAATGGGTTCGCTCTTCTGCGGTACAGCACCGATAGTCCATTTGCTCATCTTCGGACGCATCTTCGCTGGGATTGGCGCTGCTGGTATCTGTGTCTCTGTGCTGACAATAATCGCCGAGGTGCGTCTTCTGACATACATGGCCTATGTCACCTTCATGTGTATTTGGGCAGAGCACCGAGATTCGATACCGAGCCATCGTCTTTGCAGCTATCGGTGCAGTGTTTAACCTATCGAACATCGTGGGACCTTTGCTAGGGGGTAAGTTATCGATCGTTCCTTTATGGATTAGCCGTTCCTCATTTCGGACCTTAGGCGCGTTTACCACCCATCTATCTTGTAAGCCTTACCTCAGCATTGCACCCTTGAACTGATTTTTTTTGTATCAGGGCGCTGGTGCTTCTGTAAGAAGATTTGTCATGTGTAGACGTTAGCTCATATTACCTTTCCAGATATCAATTTGCCATTGGGCGCGTTGGCTTGTTTGGTTATCATTTTGGAACTGCCACTTCATAAACCATTGACAGGGGCAGCGGAAAGGGCAACGATCAAGGGCTTCGTTGACATGGATTGGATAGGTAATAATTCCACAATTTGCACCCGTCGCGCTCGACTCACTATGTAGACAAGGTTGCTCCCTCTCCATTGCAGCCATGGTGGTTCTCCTCCTGCCACTTTCATGGGGTAGCAACAACGGGTGGAACTCGCCAGTTGTGATCACTGTATGATTGTTTTCTTCTGTCCGCGATTGGTGGCTTCACTGGTTTTGGACAGCTTCTGTGTGTATGTATCCTGCTCCTGACCTGCTTGTTCCTGTGGGAGCGTCACCAAGGTGATAGGGGTATTTTACCCCTGAAGGTCATCGCATGCCGTTCTAAGTAGGCCACTAGGTACGACATGCATGCATAATACTAACTGCAATGCAGAATCGGGGCTTGTATCGTCGTCTTCTTCACAATGTTCAACATGCTGGCGTTCATCTTGTGCGCGCACAATCTCCGTACTGAAGCGTTTTCCTGACCCATGCCAAGTTATATCCCCTTGCTCTATCAAGCCGTTTACGGTCATAGCCCATTTCATTCTGCGATCGACATGTTGCCGTTTATATTGTCCTCGGTCATTGCCACAACGAGCTCTGCTTTGATCTTATCGCGAACTGGACACTATTGGAGTATTCTGGTTTGTGGCCCTGTGTATGTTATTGCTTTCGATGTGTGGCTGTCTACTCAACACGTAGTTGCTACTAGGTTCTGCTGTGTCTCTGGTGGACTCTTCTTCACTGTCACGGAGAACACTTCCTCGACGAAGCTCATTATATACCAGATTCTATACGGCATAGGGACTGGTGAGTGCCTGTGTGGATTCATTCATCATGCACATGCTGACCATGAAGAACGATAATGATGCATTTAGGCACAACTATGCAGACTACATTCGTAGCACGTGAGTTTGTGATAAAGAGAAGAAACAACAAAACATTTGACTCGTTTCTGTTAGTCCAAGCCCTGTCTAAGCCAGAGACCATGTCTATATCCAATGCCATCGCGACGGTCATGCAAATGCTCGGTGGGTTTATCGGTGTGACAATGTATGCACTTGAGCGAATTTCATCGTATCCATTGATACAAAACATATTTTCCAGCGCGGGCGTGGTCTTTGATGCCCAACTCCGCCAAAACTTGGCTGTATATGCGCCAAATGTCGATCCTGGTCCCATCACGGCGAGCGTAGCCACAATCTACTCCGACGTGACCTCGACTGCACGGCCTGGCGTCATCCATGCGTACGTCAAATCGGTGGGTGCTCTCGCGACTTTCTACCTTTACAGGCATTAGAGTTGAGCGAACCGTTTCGAGCACAGTTGGATTGTGTTTTCCTTACGGCGAGTCCCGCTGGATTTTTGACAATCCTTGGGGCCGCGCTGATAAGGTGAGCGTTTTGAGAAACGTGTGCAGCCCCTCACTCATTCCCGCGTGTCTGCAGAAACGTGAAGTTGGGTCTGAAAGGGATCCCACATGACCGAGAACCCTGTCAATCCACCTCACTCCCACGTAGCGACACCGAGAAGAATTGAGTCGAAACACGTTTCAAGGCGGCAGTCCCACACCATACGTGCCGCGATCGTCATACGTGTAAACTTTTTTACATGGGCAACCTCGCATCATTTCAAGTTGTACAACAACATACGATAGATCCCTGGTTTTTCCGAGAAAAACTGGGTTTGCTTATACATTCGTTAATTAAGGGACGAAGACTGAACGGACGTGCGAGGACCGCGTCAATATCTCCTTCAATACACCGGACACGGCAAGCGTGTCCTTGATGTCGACAGTAACAACTGCCTGTGGACTCTGGAATACCCCGCTGTCGATCTTTTCGGAGAGGAAGTCCAGGAACGCCTTGATTTCGATGGAGCTGAGTATGCTCGACTTCATGCCCTTGATCGTCAACGCTTTAGTGTAAAACGTGCGCATGTTGATTGGGAACAAGCCGTCTGTGGAGTGGACAGCCATGACGACCACACGACCGGAGCCGTTTGGCGTCATGGTAAAGAGGGCGTCGTTGAAAGGGCGTTCATACCCTGCACAATCAAGCAGGACATCAATCTTGTTTGAAAGATCCTCTTTTGCAATCGCATCGCGTATGGCCGTGTCGGACGTGAGCGCGATGGGCGTCAGGTATGGAGGTGGAGTCGCGTTGGCGAGGGAAGTATATGTACCGAATATCCGGGCACCTCGGGCTTTGCAAAGTTGTGCAGCAGCGGAACCAATGCCACCGCGAGCACCTATGGGGTGTGTCAGGGCGAGTTATGTGTGAGGAGATTCATCCAACGCACCAATGATGACGACATTGTCTCCTTGCTTGACCTTGGCGAGTGTGTGGACCGTGATCCATGCACAGAGCCACGGGAGGGTCATGCTTGCAGCATCGACATGACTCAATGTCTTGGGCTTGCGACTTAGCGCGGCCAACGGAACCTTTACAAACCTAGCTCAAACGAAAGATGGGTCGGAAACCACTCCCCCTGTAAGGGAGTTGAGCTCACTCTGCAAATGTTCCATCGGAGGTGAACCCTCGCTCGCTGCCGGTACCCCACACATCCGCACCGATCCATGGTTTCGCTGGCGTACCTGAATTATCCAACGCTTCCACGACCTCGCCGGAGAAATCTCGGCCAGGGGTACGCGGAAGCGTCACGAACGGTAAAATACCCAAAACGGCTGCTGCGTCCGACTTGTTGTATGAATGGTGCACCGAGCGACAAGAAATGATCCGACATCAAACGGAAACAAGTTAGTGTGGGTCATTTCGGAAATGATGATAATTGATTCCCAATTACTGATCGCAATAGGGGAGAATGGAGACAAGAAAACGGAGAACTCACCCCGTTGACCCCTGCGGCCTTTACGCGGACGAGTGCCTCGCCTGGAGCGAGCGAGGGCTTTGCGATAGCGTGGAGAGCAAGTTCATCGAACGAACCAGTCTTTTCGAATCTGAGCGCTTGCATTGTAAAACGATGACTCGAGCGGCAGTGATATCTGTGCGACGAGTTCAATGGAATTAAGATGCGAGGAGACCAAAAAAATGGCGCAGGATTAAAAGGGTAGGGGAGGACAGCTTACGGGGCTAAGTTGATAATAAAGGTGCGCCCGACGGAATGTACCTTCGAAGACAAACTGACAAAGTGAGAGGGAGCTAAATACTGGGACCGTCGGACTGGTTGGAGTCGGAGCATCCCGGTTCCTTTCTTTCTTTCGTCCGCACTGTCTGCCTTTTAAAGGACTGGTTAACAAGTGGCCGAAGGACAGCCACTCTGGGCTTGTTCTGGCGCCGACGACGATAGTGGGGGGATAAACCAAGCTCGGAGCTGCACGCAGCTCCCATGGTTGGCCGATAAACTCGGACAATGCTGGTACCGTATTGACGGTTTGTGGGAGCTGCTATACTTGTGATGTGGCATGATACTGTCCGCGGTCGTGGCGGTGGCGGGGTTGCAAAGTACCGCAGGACGAGCGTTTGTTTGCCAGGATTTGGCCCATGATTCAGCCCGGAAGGTATAGGTTTACCATACTTTATTCTCAAAACATTTGGCGAAGCGGAGAGATGCCAGTTGTGACGGTGTGGTTTTGGTCTTGAGTCTTGACTCGGCTACCGATCTGGGTTGTTTACCCAACTGACTCCACTAGTACGCCAACACTTCAAGATAAGCCAAACCATTCGAATCGGATAAACACAGAGAACACACTCATGGTAGACCAGTTGCACAAATCAAATGTTTCGGGGTTCGGAATTTTTGGAGCTCTTGGAGTTTTGGTAACCGGCCATCTCGGAACACAATGTCCAAGTCTCTGCGAGCTCAGTGGCACTATTTTTACTAAATTCCGGTATCTTGTCGAGTACATAGCTATGAACGACCGGAGATACGTCGCAAATTTCCCGCGCGCCAAGTTGGGTGAAAAGGACAGCAACCAACTTCGTTGCTTGTAGTCTGGCGATGACAGGAACGGCCTTTGCAAACCCGTGCAACGATTGGTATAGATGATTTCTAACTCAATTTACATAAACAGTCTCTACCTAACAATTGGTCAGGGATCAATAAATCGCTCCAAGGCACATGCATAATGGTAAGTCGCTTGAGGTACGGACTTGATATCACCACTAGCAACGCAGAAATGCTGTCAAGAAAGAGTTATATCCATTTCTTGTGAGGGGAAACTAAGCCTGACTAAAAGAGGGGGAAAGTCATTGATCGGCGGACGGAGGTTCAAGAGTGCGTCGGAAGCCAGCCGGGTCATCATGCTTGGAGAAGCAGTGTACCGTATGTTGTGACCGTCGGTGCCAAGATTTCCCGCATTATTGTCACCACCCAGTACATTGGAGTATCGGTGACAGGGCACTCGCCGGATTTCTTCAGAAAACTCACGAGATGTGCGTAATGCAGCCTGCTGGGTTAAAGTGGTCGTGTTTTGTTGTCCTTGACGCCATACTATCTGCTCTGCATCCTTACTACAACGGTTGCGGGGAATCAGGATCCGCGGAAAAGATCGGAGAAGGTTGAGAAGGTTGAGGTTTGGGATCGAGCGATTCGAACGTAGAGTGCTAGTGATGATGAAAATAGGTTGGAGCAAGTAAGGTAACGAAAATACAACCAACCTTTACTTTCCCTCCGATCAACGGGGAGTGGTACGGTCCGATGGTTGCGTGCAGGATCAATGGTATGGTTCTTCTCAAAAGAAGACTGTAGATAAATGACCTTCGGTGCCAAAGAGGAGCAAGTCTTGTCATTCATTCGTGGCCTCATCGGGGGTAGGTGACGCAATATCGCATGCGGCGTACATCGCGTAGGATGATAATCGGCCAGATCATCGCCTACATTCTGATACATTCTGATGAGAGGGGGTTCCGGTAGTGAGCAGTTTGACTTACCGCTTGGTTCCCCAATTTTCCAGAGACGCTACCCACGACAAAAGTTAGGTACGCCGTAGCCCCGCGTGACCACTGCCATGCGGCGAGTTGTCCAAGCTACTTTTACGCAGAAACTCCTAGCAACGGCAAAACACATGCACCGGGAAACGAGAATCTGCGGACATTGTGAGTATCTGCAGCTGTAGCTGCAAGGCAGGGTGCGCATACCATTCTGATCCAGCAGGGAAACCTGTGCGGAAACACAAGGTCGTAGAAGCGCGGCCAAGAATTTGCGTTGGGTTGCGAAGGTGACGGGTGGTCAGTAATCATCCTCAAGTGTAGGAAATATGGAGATCCAATTGCTCACCGATGGGTTCAAGTCTCGATGGAGAGAGCAGAATAGCGCCAAGAAAGTCCCGTTAGAGTGACGTGGTAAACAACCTTGAGACACGTGTCAATATTGGGCGCTAATGAGTTAGAATTCCTGCCTCATTTGGCGCTCCCACACATCTCAAGAGAAGGTATTACTACTTGGAGTCTCAGTAGCAACTGCTTCAAGAAGGGTCCATGCGGACACACGCCGGGTGCTTTCGTTTCGCTTCTGCCGGATCACAAGATTACGATGCCACAGTGAACATGTTGGTTTTGATGTGACCAGGGAGGGTATTACTTACGGTCGGGATGAAACTGACTCGGATCAGACTCCCAGTCGGAGAACATGCGCACTCAGTTGTTGGCGCTTTTCTGAGCTGGTTTTTGCGGAGAAAAAAGGCTGTCGTAAATCAGAGGGCATCGATCAAACCGATTGATCAGTGCTGGCAAAGGTCCGCCGGTATGGAGACAGTTAGCTGCTTGTCAAAGTTCTGACTCAGTGGTCCAGACCAGTCAGGACCAAAGCCAATCCACTGCCAAGGGCCTCGCTGCTGAGCGCCGCTCAATTCCGGGACAACCGGTCGATGCTGACAAGACGATCGATGATGGGGGCGTCGAATACCTGGCGGTGACTTGGCAACTACCAAATAATGTCGGCGCAAGTCAGTCCCGTGCTAGTACGGTAGATGGTAAAAGGCCCGTTGGGGAGAAGGACATTATACGGCGATCTCGCGATGGCACGACTGGGAATTTTGAATTATTAGAGAGCCGCCAATGTGCCTGAGCTGATTCGCTTGGTCATTCGAACCGGGTAACAAACAATGATCATTTCCATGCACTGACGCAATATCATTTACCACCGCAGGTTGATCCCTTCAGCTTGTCCAGCTCGCCTATCTTCCTCCACTTGGGACGCTTTGTCATCGGCAAACAGTGCCCGGCCGACTCGGGTGGTATGGCCCGCACGGCCCATCGTCAATCACTGCCAGCGCGGTCCATCTTCAATCGGCGCCGCATGCGAACTACGGAGAGTAACTTACGTCGGAACTTTTTCCTTCCCAGATCTGGAGATGCAACTCACCATTGGGGATGAGCAAATTCCAACGAGCATAATCAGTCGTCCACACAGCCATGTGCATTCAGTAGTTCGCATCGCAGTGGTGATTGGGGGGTCCAGGAAGCGCGAGCCCGACCATAGGCTAGGTGAGAACAACCTAGGCTGTCGGTCCTGTTTCCCCTCTCAACCATGCCGGAACTAGCCGGCATGCATTGCTGTCCTAGCCATTCCGAAGTTGTCGACAAACTCACCGCTGACAACGTATAAAAGATGAAGATTCGAGCAGACTTGATATACATCACCCAAGGCTTTTCTCCAAGTTTACCCTTATACTCCTCTACTACTCACCATGACCCCCGTCGCACTTTCATCTCCCGTCGCCCCTGTCGACGCCATTCATGATTTGAAGGCTTATCTCTCAAACTCAACAGTCCCGGAGACTCTGCACGATGTTCTCTCTCGGGCCGTCTATCAATATCCTAATCACGAGCTCGGTTTCGTCACCTCCTCCGCTCACGACTCTTCCATTCAAACCAAGACGTTCAGCGAGTTCTATCAATACGCCCTCTCCTTAGCAAAGGTTATCCACGCCTGGGAGAAGCCTGTTGGCTCGGTCATCGTTGTGTACCTCACTGAACACGAGGACAACATGGCAGCTGTTTGGGCCTGTCTGCTCGCTGGTTGCGTGCCTTGCTTACAGCCTGCCTTGAGTGCTCAGCAGAGCCACAAAGAGGGACATGTCGCTCACATCAAGAATCTCTTCTCCTCGGCAACCTGGTTGACGAACGAGAGTGGCGCTGACCAACTGCAGTCAATCTCCGGTCTCGACATTCACTTGCTTTCCGAGCTCAAGGCTTCAGCAGCTGCGGACTTGGGCACCGACTTTGTTGTCCACCAACCCAAACCTGACGATGAAGCCATACTTTTCTTGACTTCTGGGTCGACTGGTTTCTCCAAGGCCGTCGTGCACACGCACCGCACCATCATCGCTGCGTGCCGTTCCAAAGGCCAAAGCTATGGCCTTACATCACAATCCAAGATCATGAACTGTGAGTTTCATGATTGCCAAACCGGATGATGTGCTTACTTGAAACCAGGGGTGGGATTCGACCACGTCGCCGGATCCCTGGAAATGCATTTCGCACCCCTTCTATATGGTGCTTCGCAGTTGCACGTCCACGCATCCGCCATCCTCTCCGATCCCCTGCGATACCTTCGCCTAATCGAGGAAAAGGTTCGTGATTAATGTCACTCAAGCTTCACACCTCTGACTGCCGTTCAATCCCCACACAGTCAATCGAAATCGCATTCGCACCCAACTTTTTACTAGCCAAACTTACACGCGACCTCGAGAAACGCAACGACCTTTTCGGAACATTTAACCTTGCTTCTCTCAGACGCATCAACAGCGGCGGTGAAGCAGTTGTCAGCAGCACGGCTGTCGCTTTCAGCAGAACTCTGAGGAACCTCGCGAAGAATGGCGATGCTTCATTCGTTACCTCTGCTGGATTCGGTATGACAGAGACCTGGTAAGTTACTGGTTTGCATCATGATACCTGCGACCTAATTGGACTGTTTTAGCGCTGGATGCATCTATGACCCTATTGATGTATTGGCCACCCCTCCCGCGTATGAGTTCTTGGAACTCGGCACACCCATTTCCGGGTGTGAGATGCGCATTGTGAATCCTGAAGATGGTGCGACTCCCCGCCCCGATGGTCAGAGCGGAGAACTCCAAGTCCGCGGACCAATGATCTTTGTTCGGTACTACAACAACCCCGAAGCGACGTCCTCCAGCTTTGTTGAGGGCGGGTGGTACCGTACTGGCGATGTTGGGATCATTCAAAACGGAAAGATGAGACTGAGCGGGCGTATCAAGGATACTGTCATCGTTCACGGTGTCTCGTACGGTATTCCGGAACTCGAAACTCATCTCCAAACCGTCGAGGGCGTCACTCACTCTTTCCTTGCCGCTGTACCCTATCGTGCGCCCAAACAGGAGACTGAGGGTTTTGTTGTTTTCTACTCACCAACATTCGACCTCAATGGCGAGAATGCTCCCGCCGAGCTCTTTGCTACCCACCGTATACTCCGCGATATATCCGTGAAGATGATCACTCTACCACCCCAGCTCATTGTCCCTATCCCCGCTGATCAAATGGAGAAAACCACCCTCGGAAAGCTTTCTAGGGCTCGTCTCCTCAACCAATTTAAGCAGGGAGGACTCGCAAAGCATATTGCCCGCGCGGAGGAGTTGCTGAGCATTGCTCGCGGAGCCAGTTTCGTCACGCCCTCCACTGAGACGGAGAAGACGTTGGCTCGCATCTACGCTGACATCTTCGACCTCAACGCGAGCGATATGTCAGCAGGCGAGAACTTCTTCGAACTCGGTGGTACCTCCATCGATGTTATTCGACTCAAGCGCGAAGGAGAGTCTGCGTTTGGATTGCCTGAAATCCCCACCATCCAGATCCTCAAGCACCCTGTAATTTCCAGCTTAGCGAAATACGTCGACTCCTTACTTTCCAATGATGGGAGCACAGAGGAATACGATCCCATTGTTCCTCTCAACCTCACCGGTAACAAGACCCCCATCTTCATGGTTCACCCTGGTGTCGGCGAAGTCCTCATCTTCGTCAACCTCGCCAAATATTTCCAAAACGAGCGACCCTTCTACGCGTTCCGTGCGCGGGGTTTCGAACCCGGTCATCCATTCTTTACATCTATGGACGAGATGGTTTCCTCCTACGCTGCAGGTGTCAAACGGACGCAGCCTCACGGTCCTTACGCCATCGCTGGTTACTCGTATGGTGGTGTTGTTGCCTTCGAGGTTGCCAAGCGCCTCGAGGCCATGGGCGACGAAGTCAAGTTCACCGGTCTCATCAACATCCCCCCACACATCGCCGACCGTATGCACGAGATCGACTGGACGGGTGGCATGCTCAACCTCTCGTACTTCCTTGGTCTCGTGAGCAAGCAAGATGCCAACGATCTCGCACCGACATTGCGACCTCTCACGCGCAAGGAACAGCTCGACACTGTTTGGAAGTTGTCTCCCCCCGAGCGCTTGGTTGAGCTCCAGTTGACGCCCGAGGGGCTTGACCACTGGGTCAACATTGCCGGCTCGCTGATCGAGTGTGGCAAGACATACGAACCGAATGGCTCAGTCTGTGAGTAGATCTCCCTCCCTCGTCTACCCTCATCGTATTGACATGCCTGATTTCAGCGTCGATTGATGTCTTCTACGCAATCCCGCTCCGTGGTAGCAAAGAGGACTGGCTGAACAACCAACTCAAGCCTTGGGCAGGCTTCAGTCGTGAGGAGCCCTCATACACCGACGTCCCCGGACAGCACTATACGCTCATGGACTTTGACCACGTCCCTGGCTTCCAAAAGATCTTCCGCAGTCGTCTCGAGGCGCAAGGGCTCTAAAAGTGTTTAGGGGTATAAGTTGTCGATTGCAGGAGCTATAACGTGTCTCCAGGATACGTCGCACGCTATACGATTCAAACATAGAATAGATTATGATCCACCTTGTTTTTTTCTTTCTTTTTGCTCTCCCCGATATTAGTATTGCTAACAGACACGATGTCTTCAGTGTCGCTGTACTCTAGGGTACTGACCGTTCTCTTGTCCATGTGTACTATGTCGTGGAATTGGCCATTATCTTATTTCCATTATGCCACTCGGCATCCTATATTGAATGCTCGGCGTTCGATGCTCGGCCATGCAATAGTCGGCGTTTCATCCAGCCTGTGATACGCGGTTATGTTGATCCAAAGTTGTCAACCTCGAGGTGACGCGGAAAAATCTACTATCTTCCGGCCCCTCCCAATGTTTCACCGGCGGCCGCGGGTGCAGTTCAAGAAGCGCGTTACAGTGTAGTCCCGTTCAGTCGAGCCTTTGTTTCCGATCGATCGATCGATCACCAAAAGTTCATCGGACGACTCTATCGGACAGCAAAACACAAGCGATGACATACGTCAAGGACTTGTATTATGTATCCCTCCCAATCCGCCGGTGGCCAAGCGTACCAAAAGTACGTTTCTCTCTTGCAAACTAGGAGTCGAGGTCGCGAGGGAGCATGAACGAACCTACATAATTCTAAGTCTGCAACTGCAGACGAAGGAGCAATGGTCCCACACACATCCATCCGGCCGAACGACGACAAGGATAGTCTGGTTCGGATCTCCAAATCTCTCGTACCCATGTCGTCCATCTTTGCTCCCTGTGATATCCGCATCGTCGAGAAGCACCCTGCAAAGTATCCATGGATGAGTTCACCAAAGACAAGTAACGCTCACTTTGTCCAGTGGGAACGGAAGAACGTCGGTACGAGCAAGTAATCAATGTCCTCCTTTTTGCCGGCAGGGATCGTGATAATGTCGAATACACCAGAGATAGTGCCATCAGGACTGTATTCCCGAAGGAAGTTCGACGGCCTGTTCAACTCTTCTGCGAATAACTTTAACTCGGAGACTCGGGCCTCCGTCAGGCAACCAACGAAGACCAGCACCTTGAATCGCACGTCTGAAGGAAGCAAGTCCTGTACCTCGACTGGACGTATATCGACAGCACGAACAAATGTTTGTGGGGGTGAACTCCAATGCCATTCGTGAAACCTCTGAATTTCTGCAACACTCTGATACACAGGTTAATGAGGGGAAGACATACCAAAGTCTCGTGTAGGACAACTCATCGAGAGCACTGATCGTCGGAACCAACGTCTCCACTCTCAGCTTTTTTGGACAACAGAGACACATATCCCCTGTCAAAATTTATCAAGTCCCGCGCGTACTTTCTGCGTTCCTGTTCATACTAAGGGAAGGTATGTGGTAGAGAAAGGTAAACATCTGGAAAACCTACATTCTTCAAGACTGACGGGCTGGACTATCCTCTGAGCACCCGTACGAGCTTCCAAGCTAAACATTTCTTAGTCTATGCCCAACGATACGAGGAAAGAGTATCATTCATGCCCGCATTTATACCCTGACCTAAACCATGGAGAAATAATTCAGAATCCCACGTATAAGAGAAAATCTTCTCACCAGCCTTTGGGGAATTGGTATGACATGGATCGCCAGCAATGAAAACCCAGTCCTTGACAGAGTAACTAGACGCCACGCGCTGCCCGACTACCCAGTAGCCCGCACGTTGTCACGATTATGAGTGGGCAATTCAGGAAGTACGTACTAATATAAACTGTCCACCAATCGATCTCTTTCGGGTCGGCCGATCCAAATGGATATAATATCTTCTTGGCGACCTACACACACCCATCAGTCAGACAACAAATCCAAATATCATTACTCCCGTAAGAATCCACACCGAAAGAAGCTCCTGTGGAGTTATCTTGTTCTTGTCGACTCTCCCAGTTAGCGGATCCATGACATCCGTGTCCAATAGCGGGATGTAAAAACGAACTAGCTCTCCTTCACGAGGAATGGTCTTGCAGGATCCACTACTGGAATGGATATCAGTGCGGATATGAATGTCTGGAAAGTCTGTTTGTGTAACCAAGTAGACAACACCCCAGACGTAGTCTGGTCGGTTTGACTAACTAAGAGAGCGGGAGTCCAGTCTCGTTAGTTACCTGTCCGCACCGCAAGTGGATAGCGGGCACTAGTCGGTAGGGTCTCACAGGGGAAACGTTTGGCGCGCTCCAGGGCTCATCTTTCAGGAACTGGAGGCACACTGCATATTTTGAGACAGTTCGTACCTCCATCTTGGCGAGGGCTATAAAAGGCCTTGAGCAACCATAAAGCGTAAATTTTCATGGCCAAGCAAACATTCACTCACACACATCTGAACCTGAGCTCCCTCTCGGATTAAGCCCTCGGCGAGTCCATAGCTCTATTGTAAAAGTCCGAGACGACAGTGACTGACACTTGGAACGGTTTACTTGAAACACTTCCGTCGTCCTTGGTAGAATGTCATCCGCATGGCAAGTTGAGACTTTTACAGGGCTATGGCCAATTAGCGCTCGAATGCCCGGAACGACGGCAATCCTTGGACACGGTGCGTACCGTTTGTCAATGATCCTGACGTCAGCGCCCGCTATTGCGAGTGCGGTGGCATACATGACGCCGGCAGGGCTAGCACCGACGATCAACACATCCACGCGACTTTCTAGAGGCATTATGGTTGGTTTTGGAGAGTGGGGTAGATTCTTCAGGGTTCTTATGCGGCATGTGACCATCCCTGGCTCCGAAGCCGCGTGGCAGATCATTAGTCCAGTGAGTGAACCTGGCGATCACTGTGAGTCTGTGACTCGGATGAGCTTGCCAATGAAGCGGCGGAGTGGTAGTAGGCTGTGTCTGATACATAAATCTTGATTCTGGTGGCATAGAGGGTGAGCCGAACCGAAGACGAACCGCTGACACACGTACACAGAAACAACAAGGAATCACTGTCCGATAGTCCTGGGTCCATCCATTGTGGTGGCAGCCCAGTTCTGAGCACCGCCACCGCCACCAAGGTAAAGCTTT
Source organism: Boletus insuetus (assembly GCA_038093095.1). NCBI lineage: Eukaryota > Fungi > Basidiomycota > Agaricomycetes > Boletales > Boletaceae > Boletus > Boletus insuetus. The sequence goes on along the minus strand of JBBPRQ010000434.1, from coordinate 6,045 downwards.
CGATCGATCGATCAATCAAGAAAGTACATCCGTCGAATGCCTTACAGGTCACCTCAACTGGACAGATAATTACATGCAACAAGTACTGTATGTATCCTATATACTAATATGTATCCCTCCCAAGCCAACGGTCAAAGCGCTCATATGTAATATAATCCAGTCCTGCCCCTCCATCTCGCAATGTGCACCAGTGTCATCATGGGCTCAGTTGTCTAGCCATCTGCTTGCGCAGTCAAACCGGTATTCCTGTCTGGCCGACGAGACAACGACGTGTCCACGATAGATACGGACGGGGGGGATGGGTAATGACAACCGAGGTCGACCTATGTGACCCAACATTTTATCATGGGCGGTACCGCCGGAATGGCCCGTCTGAAAGCAGGAATGAGTCTGCACTTCCAGACAGTCCGCAGATATCAGTGGAGAGTTGAGTGGTTTCATTATACCGTGCGCGTTGGAGGTTCAAGATGATGCGGCATGTCTACGTGAGTGGGTGGAGAAGGATGCCATATCAGTATTCGGAGGGTAGGGCAAATGAAGAAAAAGGAGACATACGGCAACGGAGGTAACTATCGGAATCCAGCTTTCGTAGTCGGATCAGGAAGAGTCTCACGAAATTAGACGGGCAGCGGAACGTACAAGATCATTAAAGTGGTTATAGGGCTATTGTGGAGTGTCCATATGAGAACAATCACGAGGAAGACTTGCCCACACGTTGGGTTAGCTCTCGACCCAAGACGTTGACTCGCTCACCTGCCATACACACGAACACCACCAATCCGTCACGAATGGTAACGCAGGCAATGGACGACCTCGCTCGGACGGCGTGCTCCCGTCTGCGAAACGCCAACCAGAGGAGGATGGTTTGTGATATGAGCGTACCGATGACGAACAACAAGATCGTCTTCGACACCTGAACCAATACGCAACGTGAGTCGAACAATGATGCGGGGATGGTCAATATCGCGGATCCAATGGACGAAATAACTTCTATGACAACACCACCCGTTGCGATCTTGCTGCTCGAAGTGCGCCATCCATATAGGGCATAGACTAGTCACACTGTCAGAAGGAGAACATACGAAACCCGAGAGTTACCTACTTCGGAGGAGTAAGACAATATCAAAGCACACCATGAGCACTGTGCTCGCTACCATTTCGATGAAACGAAACAACCGGCAATAATGAAGGGATGTGCCACGGTTTGTAATGTACAACTCAAGTGCAAACACGGCGCTAAACTTGGGTGATCAGGCCAACATTCTACCAATGGAACAAAAGAAACATTTACGTCTGAAAAACCAGTGCGAAGTATTTCCCACAGAAATAAATCCACTTGATATAGGCGGTACGTGGCATACTGGCGCACGGAAAGGGTCATGTTCCATATGGTTACACGTGGAAGAAAGGACGACGTACGGCCAGATAAATTTTATTTCATGGCCTAGTGAAATGATGCCCTCCCAGACCATGATCACCCAAGAAGCGGCTGAAAGAAAGGTTGAGGGATGAACATGCGAGAGACATGAACAATATTGCTTACCTGCGACGTACCCACAAAGCTGCCATAACTCGGGCGATTGGCTCAGAGTAGCGTCCATGTGGCGCACTGGAGCCCCGTCCTAGTCGGTTGAACAGTGCGTCAACATCCTCGTCTTTTCTCTATCTGTAGTCATGGATGGCGTACCTTCCGAGTGGCCGCGTCCGAAAGACGATGGGAGTTGAGTCTCACAAGATCATATGCTAGACGCACGTTAAAAAGCAACACTGCACCTGCTACCCTGACAGCGCCTTTCACAGCCTAAGGGACAGATTAAATCCGGGCTTATCCGGATCTAGTGGGTAACGGAATTACTTCAAAGGATGAACTCCCCCTGCAGGTTTAGCCACTCATGCGCACCGCGTCCCAGGGTCAGTGTCTGTTCCGAACAGACAAAGCTGGTCAGCCATCAAGCAGTCTTACAACGCAACGTCTCTGACGACGGCTTTTCTGCGCAGTTCCTGACAGTGGACTAATCGGCTCCGCCCAGTCACGAGCATTGGTGGGGAAAATTACCTGATGGGGTACGATATTATTTGGCGAGGTTTAGCTGATTGCATTCCTTCTCCCGTCGGACCAACGTCGGACGACCTGTCCTGAGCACCCTCTTGGCAGGGGACTCATCTCCAACCAAGCGGAAGGTGAGTGAATACTTATCCAATGGATTTGGATGATTGAGAAAAGTAATTCGACTCGAACTCCATCACCTACCCTTTGTCACACTTTGTCACGGGTTGTCACGGAATGTCACGGTGCTGTACTGATGGTCTTGTCCCGTCGTCTTAAGCTTTGAAGTTTGAAGTCCGGTTGCGTACCCTATGATGCACAAGGGACTATGAAAGCGATGGGGTTTGAAACTCCGCTCGGCATACGTTCGGCGAGTGACAATCAGCGTGACAAAGGTCAACTTCACGGTCTCAACAGTCTATCATTTTGCTTCGTTCAACTCGGAGACTACACAGGGACAAAGATGTAAGTAAATCAGTGAAAAAGTCGTATATTTGAGTGCCGAGAGGGTGCTGGGGAAACATTATGTAGCGCCCCATAATTAGCGGCGTTCGGACTTTGAATACATGATTGGACAATGCGTCATCATGCCAGACAGACGTGCTGAGCGAGTCCTCGCTACATGGTCCGTCGGTGCTGGTGTTGCGCACTACCTGCAGTGTGACAATGTGGCAGGTAGTGCGGCACCAACGTACCAGTGTGCCAGCCTTTTTTCCCCTTTGGCGACACGCCCGAATTCCCTGTAGACTCCGCAACGGGCTGTTTAATGGGTGTAAGGAATATTTCAGATCATTAAACCTGACAATCCGGCGAGCAGGACCGGGCTGCTGCAGGAGATCCTCAAAGGTGTGTGGCTTGCTAGTGATATGCGAAGGAACTGGAAGACTAGCAGGGTTTGCCAACGGGATGTCTTTAACAAAAGGCGAACCTGCGAGTTAGTGGGAGACATGCTTCCGATGGCGGCGGGCTCAGACCTACTTAGCAACAACAAATGTAAAGCTTGGCAGGATTCACAACCTCGCCGCAAGGGCTAGGGCCTATCATCTCTTTGGCATTTCAAGTTGGCAGCAACGCTCTGTCGAACATTATGAGTAAGGAAGTTAATATCGACACTTAGCAGCATCAGAGTACAAACACTTACATATAATACACCACTGAGTTTGTGTAATGACGCCGAAAACGTAGGTGCCGGAAACCAAAGTAATATGGATGTCAAGGACTCCATCACTCCCATGCCACGCGAGCGTGATCCAGACGACCGGACTCGTCCACCACGTCGAAGAAATCTCGATTCCACGTGCATCATCCACAACCCATCGTCCCAATCACGGAACGAAAGTCGGCGAACTGCATGGCTGAAGCAAGATGGATGGGACTCTCGTCTCAGGCAGATAGATGCGCGAACTGGGTGAACTGCGAGTTGTACCGCATTAAGGCGTTCAACTTTTAACAGCCCGTCACACAAAGTGAATCCGAACTGGTTCGGGATTCCATGACAGGCGGCGGGGCGAACAAACCCGTTCTTGACCACCAGCAACCTTGGCTATCATTGCATCCCCGTCTTGTACACAAGTAACCTTCGCGATAGACCCGATAGACTGTGATACATCAGACAACTCACTGTTCACCAAAGTGACTTTGCACTGTCGTGGAGGCTGGAACCTCCACCTGCCCAACAACCAAAAAAAACGATGACGCTTGATGGTTGATGGTTGAATCCGGTACTCCCTTCTGACAAATGTGAGCCGTCAAAGTTGATGTATAGGAAGAGATATAAAGACTGGAAAACATAGTTGGCCCTTTCGAAACGGCTGGCGGCATGCATTAGAAGAATGAAAAATTCGGCTGTCGGGCACCAGCCGATGCGCGATTCACGAGGATGGAATTTCCACGATTGGGAGAAGGAATGCATCCCAAAGCTGTCGTAGACATACCATAAGCACTCTCGTCACACCGTTGAACCTGGATCACCATGTCAAGGAATGTTTAGTGAAGTTCCGGAAATGGTTCAGGGCGCCGGGTGTTGTGATGCCGGGACAGCAACATGAACCGGATCTTGATCAGGTAGAGCTGTACTGGTCCCCTTGACAATGATGACCGGTCCACCAGAGGTTGCGATAGGTCTGAGAAGAGTGACGGCTGGAGGAAACGACAGCATAGGGCAGGCAACTTGCGAATCTGAGTGACAATATCCTGTAGTTGATCGTTGAACGTTGACATTGAGGCCTTGAGGTGCCACGCCCGAGCATGCCGAGACTCAGCATTGGAAAGGTCGACGAACACATTGCGAAGCGAGGAAACAGAACGTTTCTGCCAAGCTTTTCTCTGTCTCGACGGAACCCACGTTAAGGGGAGAACGGAGGCAGGATAATTGGCTCCAGAAGACAACGCACCGTGCCACGGCCATGTTCAAGAAGAAGCTGAGAATCTTCGGGCGTGCCACCTAAAAAGTAACGTCAGGTTACAGGTATCGAGACTACATTTCCCACATGTCCTCCAGGTTTCGAGATCATTTCCAGATAGAGCGATATGTGCGATAAAGATCCGCCCGCTGGCCCTGGACGCAGGACACCATCTCCTTTGCATTATGTCCTGCATTCAAGCCAACGGTATTTACTCTCTCACCAATGTCAAGGGAGGTACCTGTATGGACCTCTCTGGCGGTGACAACGTCTCCAGTACGTCCATCCGCCGCCTTCGTTCGTGGTATCTCACCGGGCACGATTTGGCAGTCATTGGCTATGGATACCACCAAGGACCCAATCAAGCGGTATGTGGCATCTGAACCCTCGTCGCGTCGTTTCATCGCCTCGGATGGCGGAACGTTGATTCGTGTCATCATCAACTCGATCGCTTACTCGCTCACTCACGCTGAAATGCAGTGGATCTTTCAAAGCGTAGGCGGCAACCAGACGTATTATCTCAAGTCGGCGGGGAGTGGTCAGTACCTCTCGGTCACGAGTGAACCGTGGGATGGCCAGAGTGTCGTTGCCTCTGGGTCTCCGTATGCGTGGCGCGTCGAAGATCAGCAGGGGATCGACGGGGGAGTGAGATGCGTCGACGTTCACGTTTGAGGGTTTTGGTTGCGGTGCTCGAGTGTGCTGACTACTGAATATCGATCCTTGGTGCGCTTTTCTCCATTCTAGACTCTCGCCCGCGAGCAACACCAACTTTTGCGTCGACTTCTCTGACAATGGGATTCCGACGCCTGGTACGCCTGTCCAGTTGTGGGGTCGTTGGGAAGGTCAAAACCAGGTCTGGAAGTTGCAAAAGGTTCAGTAGGGGTCTCATTGACATTGTAAGAATGTTGTTGTTTAGTATTTGCGACGTGTATGTACTATTATGTAATAGTGTTGGCCAGACTAGCCGAGTCGTCCTTTCCACCAACGGCCATCACCTCTTCATGCACTCTTTCGTGTAAAGATTACACACTGCGAGACACGCCGATTGAATTGTTATTTTCCCATTGATTCCCCACTTCAGGTCCAAAATAGTATGAACATCCTTGGACCAGTGAGAGCAACAGTCGAGCAATTCTTCTGCGACTAAATTTGAGCGCTGGAAGACCAAACTGGGCAAGATGTCTTGAACGTGAGAGTGGGATTTTGGGTTATCAATTCGTGATCACTGAAGGATTCATAGATCAGTCTGAAAGCTATGACTATCCTATCGAGATGTCCTCTCTCCGCTACAGTGGTCCTTCCAGCTTCTACAGAGAACTCGCCAAGGTTCCTCTCCCCACATCGGCCAAGTTTATCAACACTACAGCTACATCTGGTGTCTCAGGTGAGCAAGACCATCATCTTCCATCCGCTGAATTCGTCAACATGTTAAATTTGCAGTCGTTCGCGTCTCCTATTCCATTCGCGATCACGATCGAAATGTGAAGCGACTATCACAAAGGCGCTGACGTTGGGTGGTCCGGATCCAGCGATCAGCTCGCCTGTGATGTCCTCGACAATCAACCATGACTCGCCCGAACTCGTGGCTTTCCTTGT
>JBBPRQ010000433.1:0-27471 GCA_038093095.1 Boletus insuetus | reverse complement strand
TAGCCCAGCTCCCTTGAACCCTTGAACTACTGGTCTCAGCCCAGTCCCCTTGACCCTTGTGTGGACGCCCCCACAAGGTACCCTTGAACCCTTGAACTACTGGTCTCAGTCCAGTCCCCTTGACCTTCGACCCTCCATTCTATAAGTCCTCGTCATACTTTTGACTCGACACTCTTGCCCCTTGAACATTCAAAGGCTACGCTCGTTCCTACCCGGACCAAGCATAACATTGTGTATAATGTATCAGCTATAAGCTGACTGGTCCACTTAGCTGTGGCTATTGAGCTGAGCTGAGCTACATAACAGCGGCTATTATGACATAGCTCAGCCAAATTAAGCTGTAGCCATGGAAAGCTGTAGCCAGCTACAAATAGCTGAGCCATGGCAACACTAAACAGGACGGATAATAGGTCAAGTAGAGAATATGCATTAAATTGAAGAGAGAGATGAGCACAATAACAGGGGGAATAGCTTGGGAATATGGGAAAGAAGAGGAAACCTTTATTTTATTTTAAAAGCATTACTCGAGGCCTGCAGAAACACCTGCCGATCAATGAGTTTTGATGGCACTGATCATTGATCATGGGTTCAAATGTTGTCTTCATGTCATTCATGTGGAAAAACTTGAGACTCAAAACATCTGTTTCCATTTGGAGCCATGTGCCTTTAACTTAGCCAGTCCTCATGAAGAGAGAACCACCCAAGACATCAAGGTCAATGGTCATGAGGCAGTGTGAAGACTGGATGTGCTTGGAGTCTAAGAGCCCAGCAATGAGGCCTTTAGTGTCTAGTATGTCCATCATGCTGTCATTTGTGAGGTGATTACCCTTTGTTATGCTTGGCTCGGGTAGAGTTGAGCATAGCCTTGGATGGTTCAAAGAGTTTCAAGGTAAGTGTGCACTTAATAGTAGCATGAAGACTAAGGAGCAAAGGTTCAATGTGTTCAGAGGTGTTGGTCAATTGCCAACATGAGACTTAGACATGAAGTGTGGACAAATAGGATGTAATCCCAAGGAGATCTAAGCTAAGGTACCAAGGGTCACATTGAGGTCTTTTATATAGACAAAACACTGGTTTAGGGTAAGCATAGAGAGATATGGAATCCAATGGAAGGAGTCACTGATGAAGCAAGTGATAAGGCATAACATGATCAGGATGAGTCAGTGATGGAAAAAGGAAAAGAGTGTCCATGAAGAAATGTGTGATATAAAGGTACAAGAAGAATGAATCATAACACCCTTCAGAAAGATGGGCAAGGGAATGGATTGACTCATATAGAATTTGAAGTGACTATACTGGGATGAGATGCGGTGTGTGTAGTAGGAACAGCTTGTGCAGTAATCCCAGGGTGGTTCAGACTGATAGCTGGCTTGCAACCAAATGAAGGCTGACTCTACACCCCACCTTCCAGGAGACAGATATTCAAATCGATGACTCTGTCCGCAAATTATGGAAGCACAATTGGCTCGAAGGCATGGAGGTGAAGTTATTGACAGCAGCATTCACCACATCTCAGGATTTGACCCATCATGTATTCGCTAGTTGTGCTCTCTTGCGTTCTCATTTGTGACAGTGGGACACAGTGCCTGTCAATGTTGAAATGGTACTTATTGGTCACTCCTTCATGCACTAACATTGATGCTGACATCAAATTTATTCCAAGGGCATCAATGTTCAGCCCATCCATCATTGGTTATATTGTAAAGTGTGTAATGCCCATTGGCAAGGAGGAAAAGCACGAGACTTACTGAGCTTGTGACATTGCATTCAAGCACCTCCATTCATCTGAGCCCTTGTGCTCATATGTGAACACAAATGAGAGTGATAATGCACTCCTGTTTGTATTCACATGTGGCACAAGGGCAGGGTGAGCACAACCAGGTATGGTGTCTGGCAGTTTTGTTGTCATTCCTGTTGTTGTAGCAAGTGGTATCTGTGTCCAGAATGAGTGTCCAGTATGTCTGGATGGTGTGCGTGCACGCAGTGTCTGTATATGGTAAGTCGTGGCTGGGTCTTGGTGCTGTGCTGTCTAAGTGCACGCACTGACCTTGACTAACTCTGGTGCTGCCATCTTCACATATTGTGCCCTGGCAATGCTTCCCCATCATCTATGGTCCATATACAGGGTGTACATTGCATCTGATTCACCCAATTCAGCCTCAATGCAGTTTGGTGACATGGTGAGTCCTCCTGGTATGGATCTGTGTGACTGACTCTTCTATGTCGTGTTGCAATAGCTGGTAGCTGGCATTGCCACACGGGCTACCTAGGAATCTACTCTAGGATGCTTACCTTGGAGGGTGTGGGGTTCTCAGAGATGATAGCGGTTGCTGGTCAAGAGTGATATTTTAAATTCAGACTCAGCAGAGTCTTATATACACTTTGTAATGATTACTTAATATAAGGTCACGTGACTGTAAGTATGCGTCCTCAGCAATGTGGTGGGTTGGCATGGTCAGTAGGCGACCTGGGATGACTGTGTGGTGGTTTAGACGCCTCAGGTATGTGCACCATTGTGTGGTTACATTTTCTGTGCTGACTTGCCTTGTATTCAGCTAGCACATCCATTTCAAGTCATTTTGACTCGCGGTGTGCTGCGCTTGTTGTGGTGGTCATTCCACATCGTTTTCCATCAGTTTGGACCCATTTCCCATCATTCTCGCACTTCCAATTGCGCTCAACATCTCTCCTCCCCTCCTGGACACCCTTTGGGTCTCCTGGCCCTTTACCTCAATGTAGCTGCTCGTTTCAATGATGTGCTCATTCCCATCACTCCTGGGGTCTATCCCATCGTGTTTGCCGCTGTCTGCAACATTTCCACAACTTCAACAACTCTTGACTCCCCCTGCTTGCCCCTATGGTCTCCTGGGGGTCTATCTTGGTTTGGTGCATTCGCTCTGTTGACACACTCGTTTCTGACACTTGTAAGACGTTCCTGGACCCTCTGGTAACCGCCTTACATGACCGCTTCACATCCTGGCTCAGTTAGCTTGATATGAGCCCTCCTAGGTGAGTTTTCTTCAACCCTTTGCTCTAGCCATTCATGTTTGCATTCTGACATCTTGCACAGCTTCTTCAACAAATTACCAGCATCCTTGATGCATACTGATACTCTCAACATGTCCACTTCCTCCTCTGTGAGTTCTGCCTCAAAGTGGGTGAGGACGAAGGGGAGAGGGGGATGGTACTCGCTATGCATCACTGTTGTCATTGTCACATTGTCACATTGCTGTCACAGACTGTTGACAAGCATCACATGCGTGAGCAATGTGTCAGTGCTGTGGCTCCCCATGAGCCCATTGGAAAATTGCTGGAGAAGCATGAGCACACACTTGCCCTTGGAACCGTCACAGTAGATCGTGTGGGAAACCAGGCAGGGAAGGAGGGATGTAAGCAAGTGGTCGATGCACTTCGTGTAGAGGAACATGGAAAGGTGTGGAAAGACATCTGGCGCTGGAATGTACAGGGGTACCATGGGCAGTGATATGGTGAATCTGGTGGTGTCCAGATGGGGTGATATTCAACGGCGATAGGAAGATTAGTGTAGTGGGTAGTAAGAATAGTGGGAATACACCATGAGCATGTGCAATCGGAGCATTCCTCTTGGATTCCAAGACATGCTGCTAGACAGCGACTGAACCAGGGAGGATCTTGTTGAATGCTTGGAGGATGATCAAGCTGTCCTTGATATTCATGAATGTCTGTCATCTCACATTGTACTGCTGATGCTGACTCGTCTTGTCTTCAGCTGGTGATTGTGTTTTGAGTCATCCTGGCTTGCAGTATGCACCACTCATTGTGTCATCCATCCAGCCACTCTTTGAATCATATCCAGCATTGTCGTTATTGTGTCATCAGGTGTGTAAAGATGAGGGAAAACAAGGGGATGACAAGAGAAGGGCACACAGGAACAAGGGAGGGAGCCTATTCTAGGAAGGTCATGTGTGACCAACCATGTGCAGCAAGCACATTGTATTTATTTATGCTAAGTACAACAACTGATAGTCTCACTGTTAGGCAAAATTAGTACTGTAGATAACAGAATTGGATAGAGGGATATATAAGAAGTTCTCAATAGGTACCTAGAATCCCTCCCACCTTCCCATAATTCCCCATTGCTCAAAAAGGCAAGAACTCCTATCTGATATCCGTGCAGCTTCACAGAGGGCTCACCAGCTCCGAGATGCTGATCTACAACAACAAATGGTTGAGGCAGACTCTAATACTACCTCCAGCTCTGATTCTTTTGATGATGGCCTTCCTGGATTTATCTTAGACTCTCCTATCTCTCCCATATCCCCCATCATCACTACTGACTTTCTGTTTGACTCAGAGTCTGAGCTAGGCTCTGGATTTTCATCAGACTGGGACTCTGATGACAGTTATGTGAGTCCTGCCAGCTGCTTTGACCACTTCATTGGTGCTATTGCAGCACTTGAGGAGGAGGTTTTGCAAGCATGTGTGCTTTATAAACCTCTATCCCCATCTTTGTGTGCACCACAGATCCATTTACTTGCAAGATGCAAGTCTATCCTCACCTCTATGTGCACCACAGATTCATTTGCTTGCAAGGTGTGAGAACTGTCCAGAAGCCTTTCACAAGAAGCTTCATGTTGACCATGATATCTTCAACGATATCTTGGATCAAATCATTGATCATCCCATTTTCTGCAGTTGATCCCCAGCCAATCCCCAACTCCCTGTAGCTGTTCAGCTGGCTATCTTCCTCAATCATGCTGGACACTATGGTAATGCAATTTCCATCTCAAATGTTGCATTATGGGCAGGAGTAGGTGATGGATCAGTGGTAAACTGCACCAACTGGATCATAGCTGCTCTTTTGGATCAACATGATGTGTTTATCCAATTTCACACAGATCCTGACTCTGTTGACTGCACAAATGCCCAAATATATGCTGGCAGTCTTACTTGCAAGCAGTGGTGTGGTGGCTCATTAGCAGCTGATGGATCTTCTATTCCTCTGTTTCAGAAGCCAGAGTACTATGGGGAGACCTTCTATGACTGAAAATCAAGATATTCCTTGAATTGTTAGGTGTGTATTTTATTTTGTCTAGAAGTTCTAATATTTCTATTTGATTGATTTCTTATAGGCAGTTATCATACCCCACAATCTATTGATTGTGGACTATGGACTTGGTCACCCAGATAGTGCACATGATTCATTTGGATTCAAGGGAACCTGGGTCTATTAGGAGCATGAGACACTTTTAGCTGATAATGAATGGATATGGGGTGATAGTGTCTATTCCATTTCCACTTGGCTTGTCCCCCCCTTCAAGAAGCCATGGAATCAGGCATTAAACCATGAGCAGAGAACATTCAATTATCACTTGTCCAAGATAATCCATTTTCTTTGTATTTTCCTTTTTTTACTAATAAATTTAGGTCCAGGTTAGGGTGGAGCATGCATTTGATGCACTTAAAGGTCGCTTTCAATCACTCTGGGAGCTGCATATCTCTATTGGCTCTCAAAAAGATCTGGATTATGCAACAAGCTGGGTACTTTGTTGCATTATTCTCCACAATATGGTCATTTGATTTGAGGAGAAGAGGTATGGGCCAAAGTCAGCACAAAGGGTTGCTTCTGAGGCTTGGGCAAGGGAGGAGGGAGGTCCAGTAGAAGATGAGGATCCAGGGGCAGGTGTTGATGATGATGATGGAAGACCAGGTCATGCACCCCACCTCAGATTGATGGAACAGTTGCTGCAGAGTAACAGAGGACAACATGGTAGGCATTGAGATGAGGACAGAACTACTACAGACAAAGGGATACAACTAGTTATGCATTGGAATCAATACCTTTCAATATCAGCTGTAAACAAAGCACTTCTGCCTCTTGCTGCTTCACATGTGCAACCTCAACAGCAGCATGAGCCTTGGCCTCCTCAAGCTGAATTTCAGCCTGCCTGTTTGCCAAGCCCCGGTAATGGAATACTTGTGCATTTGTGGTCTCATATTGCATCCTCTCCCACTGCAACTGTGATTGACATTCATTTTCAGCATGTTGGATTTGTAGAGCAAGGCGCTGGTTCTTCTGCATTGACAATGCTAGGTGGCAAGAGTTCATGCTGTCAGTGCCAGAGCCGGACTTGGTAGTTAGCTGCGACATGGTTTCATCGAGGTTGAGGTGAATTCATTTACCTTTGCCCTCATCCAATGAGCTAGAGATGCTGGAAAAAATGTGGGAATGTGGACCCAGAGATCCACCAGTTGATGATACATGGGATGATGAAGAGTGAGGATTACAAGCAGTAGAAGCAACAGTGTGGGGTGGGGAAGGCAGAAATGTTGGCACTCAAGGGGATGTGTTGACACCAGCCCTAGTGACCATAAGTTGGAAGCTGGATTCACGTGAGTGGTATCCAAATGTTGGAGGCACCATGTTATCACAATCAGGGTCAAGGTTGGGATTGAGGTCAAGGTCAGGGTCAGGATCAAACATGTCAGGGTGTGATACCACCTGGAATAAGAGTTAGCATTATCAGGTTATTAGTTAGGGGTTAGGACTGAGTCCAGGCATTATCTTTTGTTTGTCTTTCTGGACGGTGGTAATGGACTCCTCGCTGGTGGATGCTCCCCTCATCCAATCCTAATCCACCATTGTCATCCAACCCTAATCCATCCAACCCTAATCCATCATCACCATCCCACATGTCAATGTCCACATTACCGGCATTAGGTTGTGCCGAAATGGGCACAGCAGGACTCGCAGCTGTGGTTGTGGTTGCTAGTGGGGCTGGAATGGCAGTGGCAACTGCTGAGAGGAAAATGGTAGGGGTGGAAGGAGCAGTGGCTGAGGTGGATGCATGTGATCGCTCAGTGGGGGGAATTTTCTTGTTAGGGGCAACAAGCTTGAGGAAATTGCTGCCACAAGGTTTTCCAGGTTCAGAGTTTGTCAACTTTGTGGTGAAATTTGGGATGCCATTCTAGATGGTGTATAGGTCATTGTACCATGGGAATTCTGTGAGAACTGCAGCATGCAGGTTGTCTGCATTAGAACCCAGCTGGATACCTTGACCAGTTTGGTTGAGGGTGCGGTAATGCTGAAGAAATGTTTTATGAAGGCTACTGTGTCACATTAGTTATATTCTACAAACAAAGAGAAACTTACTAGCTGATATAGTTGGTCACCAACACAGTGAACCTTTTTGGCATGGCTGTGAAATGATCTTGCCACTCTAGATCTGTATGGAAGATGGAATGAGCAAAGATCCCGCAGATCACGGTCTTGTCCTTGCCTGTGGGTTTCTCCATGGTATTAGTGTGGTCAGCCTTGTTTTTCAAAAAGAGGATGTTATAATCAGCGATGTGAGTTTGGTGCCAGGTGACAAGGGCATCAGTTTGTTTGTTTGACCAATGAATGGTAAATTTGTCAGCAGTAGGGACTGAAATGTCAGATGGCGGTGGAGTGACCATTGCAGGTAGTTGATGGCATGGTGCTCACACACCACACCTAGATCCCTGACCATGGCCCCTAGTAGGATGGGCAGCAGGGGATGCCAGTGGAAGTCCTTCATTGGGGTCCATTTGAAGGATTGATGAGGAGTGTGCACACAGGCATGCTGACCTGCGTGTTTATGGTCATTGCGGAGGCATTGAAATTCAGACTCTGCTGGGCTAGCTGGCCGTTCTGACTCATTTTCAGAATGCCAGTCAAACCAGTCAGAGAGTAATTCTGACTAAATGTGAGTCCTGCTATTGTTGCTGTGGTCAAAGAATACTGTAATAATAATGCAGCTTCATTTAATAGTCCTGCGACACTTTCCAATGGTTATATAATTGCTACAGTTGCACACTAGCACTGCTGCTGGTGACATTCCCCTGCTTCCCTAGCCTTAGATACCATCCTAGCTAGCTCAATAGATCAATACTTCTGACCATTTACATCAGTGCAGGTACCAGCTCCCTTTTCAAATCGCTCATGCATGCCGACCACATCATTCCAAAACAAGTACTCATAAGTATACCTCTTACCACAACAGGTGCAAGTCTGTTGCTGAGCACTGATTGACCACATTATACCAAACATTCCACCATAACCTGCAAATAACATCCCTGCTGCAATATAGATCTCATCAGTGAGGTTCTCATCGCCCTTCGCCATCTGACAGGCCAACAGGAAGGTGAGCCCACCATGAGGGTGCGACAGCCCAATGATATCAGACACCTTCAAATGGCATCCATCAGCTAGACGGAAAGGAGGTGAGAATATGCACAGACTCAGAGGAGAGAGGGATGGGGCATACATTGAGCACATAATATCTGTGATGCATGAAATGGGGCCCATGGGAACAGAAGTAGAATGTGAATGCTTTGTGTGCTCAAGATTGCCCAGCTCTCCAAGGCGCTCAAAACAAGCTCTGAAGGTGTTCCCTAGGTAGTTCAGATGACTAGGCTTGTTAGGGTAACCATTAGGGGTGAGGTCCTCTTGGAGCATGAAGTGATCCACTTTGTTGATACAATATGTAGCACTCCAAGCCCAGTGCAAGCCTTCACTCCACATGATCTTGAAGAACATCGGGGGCTTGTTGTGAGTGAGAGACTCCTCTGGATTGTACACCACAAACCATGATGTATATGACTTTCTTGAACAGAGGCTTGTTCTCATCCTGCTTACATGAGAACATAGCATAGCGATAGTACACCATAATCTCATGTCTGATGCAGGCATGGTCTGCATGTGTCGTCATGGAGGACATTACCATTACATAACTTGTTGAAGTCTGGGAGTAGTCATCGAGAAGCCTGCCAGAAATGGTGTTGATGAGCATGCATGGCGAGTCATGGATGGCATCCTGGATGGCACTCCAGATTGCTGTTCTCGTTTCCCTGGGACTTGTGTGCTGGTGATGAGACTCTGAGAGGTGTGGTCAATAGATGAACTTGACCATGTTCTCAATGCACTCACTGCAAATCTCTGCATCAGATGACTGCGATACCTTTGAGAGCATTGCCTCAAATGTATGGATCACACTTTTGTAGTAATCACCTAGTGACAATTTGTTGGTAAGGCTGAACACATGCAAAAGTGACACACATTGTTCACATTGTTCAGCATGTCCTCCACGACCCCCAGGCCAAGTACACTTGCTTCACTTGATAAATAGAGCCTGTGGTATGGCTGGATCAAGGGAGAGCCCAAGGTTATGTGACACATCACATTTGTCACAATGGTGTCATGTCCTCCCACCCCCTTTGCCCTCCCTCCACAACATGATCAATGTTACGCTTGGTCCGGGTAGGAACGAGCATAGCCTTTGAGTGGTCAAGGAACAAGAGCATTGAGTCAAAAGTACGACGAGGACTTATAGAACAGAGGGTTGAAGGTCAAGGGTACTTGTGGGGGCGTCCACACAAGGGTCAAGGGGACTGGGCTGAGACCAGTAGTTCAAGGATTCAAAGGAGCTGGGCTGGAACCAGTGGAGAGCGAGGCAAGAGCAAATAGATTGTACACGGTACAAGAAGACAAAGGAGCTCAAGCGTGGGGAAATGCCAGAGCAGTATCTATGGCTTATATATGTTGGATATATAAGTGTTAAGGGTAGGCATAGAAAGAGATAGAAACAGGTGGAAGAGATGATGACTAAGTAAGTGGAGACTGTTGGGATGCTGGTGGGAAGAACACATGAGAGGAGTGTATCATCATAAAGGAAAGAAAAGATAAGTCCACAGAGAGTAAATGAGATGTGTCGTTGATACAAAACAAAAGGGAAAAGAGAGAATCGTAACAATCAACAAATGGCCTTTTCCCTCCTCAAGACAAAAAATGGGTTCAACAAGGTCAGTGTTCAATTCAACCACCATCACTAGTACCATCCATTGGCATTCCATCCAGCAGATGCAACTCTGCTTGGCCAGATGTACCTCTCTGTTCCATCTCACAGCTCCTATTGACTGTTGCCTTGTTTTTCAGACTTTACTGCAAGGGACATGTCCTTAGTTAATGCATCTCCGAGCCAAGGCAGCGGTGTGGCACACCTCAAGACGACCCCCCACTCCAGGGTGGCAGCCACCCAGCACACTCACAGACAGGAAACAAGCGGCTGCCAGGCTTGCACTAAGAGGTATCTATGGGATGCCACAAGAAAGGGAGGCAGTGCTGGGTATCAAGATGCTGGTGAGTGATGACAGAGACTGAGGGCAGGCTGCCCTGTGAGTAATCCAGGGATCCAGAAGAAATCCTTGGGGTAATAGATCTTTGTAGAATTTGAGTGGAATCTCGCACAGATGTAGCTTGCCAAGACCCAAACTGGTCATACCCTGCTATGCAGATTGTGTGAATGTTTCACCTAACAGCCTTCCACCAGCCTTAGTCCTTGTGGTGCCAATGCTCACTCCTTCTTCCACCACAACCATGGTTTAGTCATACACTATCCCCTTGGACAAGGGTGAGAGGTTGTCAAGTTCTAATGGGATCATGCAGGGAGAGGGGGACAAAAAACATGGCAAGGAGAGTAGAAAAGGCAACAAAGGCAACAAGGAGAAGAAATCTAAGAGTAAAAGGCATATGCATCTTGCCTCCTTCACGTTTGGCTGCTGATGCCATTGCATTATAGATTTTCTAAAGCTGATTTACTTATCAAGAAGGTGTTCATTTCTGCAGGTCGCAAAATTGCACGCGGTGTGATGTCAAGAAGGTCATCACCATTGCTAAGATGAGAGAACAAGATGAAGACAGCAAGGCTGGTGAGCTCAAAAAGAACAAGACTATCAAGCAGGTTCATGATAACCGATTGAAAGAATAGTAAGTCACATTGTGATCCTATTCTGGTATGGACAACTAAAATTTACAACAGCAATGAAGAAGTGCACTGTTATTACCTAACAACCCACCACAAAATTCTCCAGATTACTCCTGGACTGGCACCTCTCGTTGCTGACCCCAAGCACTCCACTAAACTGGTTAGCATCATGTGTAAGGTGAGTTCCTTGGCAGTATAATATGCCTTTGATGTGGTTGATCTGGCCAACAGATGGTTGATATCATCAACACAAGATCAATTGACATGACGAAGCTGAAGGAACAAGGCCACTCTCAACCTGCCGATCGTCAACACCAATGGTCGGGACCAGTTGGGTTTGAAATATCCAGTCCTTGCATGCTTTATATGCCCCATGGAAGCACTTGCAGTCTTTGATGAGAACCCCGACAAGTGAGTAGCTTGATGGATAACTCAGGCTACTATATATCCACTTCTAGGATGCTTGAGTTGCTTGAGCATGGCAAGATCTCTATGAGGGCCAATAATTTCCTCTCAGTGTTCTGAAGTGGGAACAAATATCCTAGTGATAGCTATGACCTGGAGGACATGTGTAAGAGGCTCTTCCATGGCTACATGCTCATCAGGGTACATTTTGTATTGACACCATCAATAGCAGATTCTGACTTGAAGTAGATTGTGTGCCACAGCTTTTTAGGGCCAACCTTAGCACTTACCACAGCCTTGAAGAAGGGCACAAAGTCATGCAATGCTTTTCTGCATGACATGACTACCATAGAACTGGAACACATTGCATACATTTGCATCCAGATAAGTTCAGATTTCCTTTCACACTCGATGTAGAGCATTTCTCTCGTTTGTCAGACATGCTTTGCAATCTTGTCCATGCCTTGTTGGAGTGAGCAGGATGGGCAATTCAGCTTCTGTGAGTTGTATAGACTAGTGGCATATTTTATCAAGAACACAGTGGACATTGAATGGAAGGAAGAACTCCTGCAGTGGTGGAATTTGTGGGTCACCTACATTTCCCAGCATTTTGCTTAAAAAAATAAAGCACCCATTTCATAGGCAGATGTTCAGAGACAAGAGAGGACATGGATTTGAAGGGAGAGCAAAGAACAACTGCAGTTCTGCATCCTCTTCCAGTCCTAGGGGAGTGGGCATGCTGGGGAGGATGCGGGCACAAATGGAAGCTCATATGGCTGCAAAATGACTCACAACTGGCAACCCATCGACTAGATCTAAGTCATCATCTGATACTGACCTTGCCACATCTCAGTAAAGACAGGCTCCACCTCCACCTCTTTCATTGGACCAAGGGGAAGTATATTCACAACCCTGTGAGGAAGCTTCTCCATGCTATGGGGAGTCTCTGGCCCAATCTCTATGTCATGAAGATTCTTCCCCTCCATTGCCTTGTCATGAATTTCTCCCTGCTCAGTCAGCTCGCTCTCCAGTGCAGATTGAGCCTAGTCATCCCCCCCAACAAATTTGTAGTCCAGTGGACAAGGGAGGTAAGGCCTCAAAGGCCAAGGGCCAAAGTGCACCATGGATGAATTCAATAATGAAGGGGGGGCTAAAGCTTCCAGGAAAAGGAAGGCAAGACACTGCCATACTGGGATATAGACTTACATACTACGTGCCACTCAAGAAGTCCTTCTTTGTTTACACTTATGCTGCACTTGACATGTAGACTTCTGTCACTTCGACCATGGTCTTTTTCTACCGATTGCATCTTGTTGACACATGCTGGAATTGTTCTGTGCCTGCCATGTGTATTCCTACATTTCCCCTGTAATAATAACAGATGACAGTGCAATCAAACTTGGCAGATGATTGCATATCTGCATACCAAAGAACTCAAGAGACCAGATATTTCAGACTTTAGATGGTCTCTAGGTACAGTCTATCATCTTATATCTGCCTTGACATGGCATTGAAGTGCCTTGTAGCATGCATTATACAGCTTATATAACCTTACATGGTTGTATAACTTAGAGTTTGAGTTCATTGATATGACAATTTGATCAAATACTATATCGCAGATTGGTCACAGAATCAGAGATGGGAAACCAAGCATGTGCCAACTTAAACTCACATGGCCACCACAGAACCCTTCGTAATAAATTTCTTAGAAGTGTGACTTAAGGACGAGCTGACAAGTCACAACAGGGTTCTCAGAGAGTTGACATGATTACACATGTATGTACATTGAGAGTACCACCAGGAATAAAAATCATGGCGCACAGTGCAATGTGACAATGACATAGTACACACCTTCCCCTTCCTCAGGCCTCCCAGGCCTTTTTTCCTCTCCTTATGCCTGAAATGCATAGATAATGCACATGGTGGCTCACCGCCATCTATCCCCATCCTGTTTTCACATGCTGTGGCAGCTTGGAGACAAGGAGGTCAGTTTGTTTGTTCATCCCTGAACATGACATAACTTAATGTGTAATGTGTCTTGCTTCTAGGTCCAACTGACTCAGGGTATCTGTTGTCAAGGCTTTTTTTGATCCTTTTTTGTGATTTCGGTATCCAGAATGGCAGCAACCTGTCAAAGAGGATGGCATGTGTCACGGGTGACATGGAAGGTGTGACTTGAATGGTCTGCCGTCAGGAATTCATATTCAGCACCAGTCCATGTTGATGTTTCCCCAGCATTGGAAGAGTGTGAGACAAGTCAGATACAAATGACCATAAATGTGCATGTGTGAAAATTTTATTTGCAACAACAATAATGCTGCAATATGAGCTAGTCACCCCTAGTATTGTAGTAGTCAGCAATGTATCAATCAGATCTCCAACACTGGCAGACTCCTTCAAAACCCCTCTAGCATGTCTCTTCAGACTGGGCATTTACATTGGCTCAAAAAACTGTCCCAATGTTTGCATGTTTTTCACTAAACACAATAACCCCCAATACCCCCTAACCCTCACCCTAACATATGAGTGTATGAAATAATGTAGTTACTCGTGGCCTTCTATGGGCCCAAGGATCAAAGGATTTGAACAGGATTTGATGAAATGGCAGCCATTTCAAAATGACAACTTATTGGGACAGTTTTTTTACTTTATATAACTCTAGGTATCTAGTATATGGTATGAGCTCTTTTGGCCTTGATAACTACTTCAATACTTCTTGGCATGCTTTCTATCCATTTTTGACACACATCCATAGAAATCTTCCTCCACTCCCTCTCTATCCTTTTCCAAAATTGATGAACTCCTTTAAGTGTACTCTTACAAGCTGAGAGGCATCTTTTGAGATAATTCCAAGTATGTTCAATAAGGTCAAGGTCGGGGATTGTGCAGGCTATCTAAAAGTCTGATCCCTTATATTTTAAACCATGCTTGGGCTCTTCTAGATGGATGCATGGGATCATTATCCTGTTGGAAAATGACATTATTTTCTAGGATCCCAGAATTCTCCATGCTTTACAGCAACCCCTACTCAAAAATTACCACATACTAGTCAGTATCCATTTCCACTTCCACCTAACTAAAAAGTATTGGAGGTTATTGTGTTTAGTGAAAAACATGCAAACATTGGGACAGTTTTTTGAGCCACTGTACATCAACACATTCCCCCTGCATTAAATATTCAAGCTGTTCGTGCCGTTTATAAAGGGATCCAGTGGATCAAGGCCCAGGAATGCCCACAGTCACCTCTGCCACTGGTAGTTGAGAACCAGTCAACCAACACCAACACTGATATCACCCCCTCAGCTGGCGATGGCGATATTAGACTTGCCCTTCAAACCGCTGGCCATGATGCCCTCTACTCAAAGGACAAAATTGATGAAGGCATGTCCAATTCAGGATATCACCCTTTCATACTAAATATCCATGCTATTAAAAGCAAAGTGTGAAGAGGTTATCAACTCAGTTCAAAACATCCATAACGCTGGATCACACAAGGTGAATTTTTCCAACTCAATATCTATCAGCATGGATATCTAGGAAGCCAGACTTACATAGGCATAAATATTTGGGAACACAAATGTATTGTGCAATCGCTGGACCAACCAAAGAAGGGTGAACCATTGTATAAGGCAAGGTGATTTTTGGATTCTTGTCTCATGCTTCCAGTTCTGTGACACTGCCATTTTATCTAGGCTTACTTACTATCTGAGCGACCAATTTTTAATTGCCATCATGCCTTATGAAGTCCATGAAGCACCAATCAGCCTTCTCATTGCACCAGTACCTGTAGAAGTAATATATCAAACCCTTGTCCTACTGTCAAAATTGTCATACATCAATATGCTAATAAATCTGATCCATGCTGATACATCACATCTCCACCTGGCCCAGTGTGCCCCCCTCCGCTCAATATATCACTTGATATATTGCTATGGTATATCACCACCTGTTCAAGTATGCTCACCCAATATACGCTGATACATCACATCTCCACCTGGCCCAGTGTGCCCCCCTCTGCTCAATATATCACTTGATATATCGCTATGGTATATCACCACCCATTCAAGTATGCTCACCCAATATACGCTGATACATCACATCTCCACCCCACTTGATATATGCTGATATATCGCCATAGTATATCACCTTTTGTCGTCCACTCACCACTCACCCGATACATGCTGATACATCACATCTTGTCAGCCCACCCGCTCAATATTATACTGATATATTGCTATGGTACATCACCTCTTGTCGTCCACTCACCCGCACACTGATACATCAAATCTTGTCAGCCCTGCACCTGCTCAATATTATGCTGATATATTGCTATGGTACATCACCTCTTGTTGTCCGCTCACCCGCATGCTGATACATCAAATCTTGTCAGCCCTGCACCTGCTGGATATTATGCTGATATATTGCTATGGTACATCACCTCTTGTCATCCACTCACCTGCACACTAATACATCACCTCTTGCAAGCCACTTGATATATGGTGATATATCACTATGGTATGTCACCTCCCATCGTCTGCTCACCCAATATATGCTGATACATCAGACCTCCCGGTACACATCCATTCACCCGCATATACAATCCCCATTTAGTAACTCTTTGTTTCTCTGAGTCGCTTGTATCACAGTCCAAACCGGAGGATGGTATGGTGAATTGCTGGGGTTGGCTTCATTTGTGATGTATCAGTGATACATCATTCCATACTCAATTGGCATATGTACGACAGTACAATAATATATCATACCATTCAAGTCAAGGAAGATGACTGCTCTGTTCTTCCCGAACTTTCAGTCAGCAACAATGCAGGTATGGCATCCCATAAAGCTGTGGTAGCATCCAGGATGCCCCCCCGCAGCGCTGCCTGCTGTTTAGCATAAGCGGCCGAACCCTCACAGTTGGCATCTGTTTCAAACATGCGCACCGATGCATGCTGGAGCCACTGATCCTTCTCCACTCCAGAAACATTTTGATTCTTCGCATTTCCTCCTTCAGCAGGGTAGCTTCTTCTTGCCATCGGTCTGTGCATGCACAAGCTTTACACCATTCGACTCGCAAGCCTATTGTAGCCAATTATGTGAATCTCTTTGTCCAGCGAGGCAAAATGCCCACTTACTGTCTTGCAGCCCTTCCTCGCTGTTCTCCATGATGCCAGGCATCTTCCAAATCCAAGACAAATCACGGATGCCCTCTGTCTGACCATCTAACATATCAGACATATATCTTAGGTCACAATCATGCAATGGATGAAGCTGGCTTTCCCAGTCAACTTTGCCTAGCAATGGGGTGAGCACCTCCAAAGCTGTTTGCGCAACTGTATACTTGGTCTTCGCTTGCTGCTTCTTTTTCTTGGCATAATCAAGGGCACTACACACATGTGTATTAGCCTTCTGGCCTCTAATGTTGATTGTCTTGAACATGGTGAGGTGCACATATAGCTGTATGCTGCATCGCACCTCATTCAGTGCGTCATTCACTTGTGCATACTGCAGATCCCACTCTACCCTTTGCAAATGTGGATTGCAAGGGGTCCCAGGGCACAGCTCAGATGGAAGGTTCAACTTCATTTTTTCCGGTCTGTTTACTATGTCCTCTTTGTCATCAGAGCCACCCTTTGCCCATAGTGTAGCAACTGATGGCATGTAGAGGAGTTGAACCTGCATCCATGCATTGATCCTTCTTTGCAGTGCATTGCGACATGCCACTATGTTTTCTTTTTGCAGATCAGTTGCATGGATCCCCAGACCCACAACATCACTTGCCAGATGGCGCCTGGCTCAAATAAAATAAATACACATCATTGACTCTCAAACTGTATGCACTGCAAGTCTTGGAGGTCTAACCCCAACAAAATCAGTATCAGCGGCGAGACTTCAGGATGTAGTGATATATTAGCACAATTGGTCAGATCCCGATGTTCTTCTTCCACAAGCTGCAACCTCACGGCAGACAATGTTATGGCTGCAAGGGATGCTCAGCAACACGTGCCAACCAACCAATATCACTCATGTGTAATCCGACTGTTGAAGGGGTTTGACTTCAATTTGTTTTCTTCCCATTCTTCATACTCTTTTTCTCCCAGCCAGTGCATTTCTCTCCCACCACGCACATTTCTCTCCAGTTGTGATAACTGCCAAGGTGAGTCAGCTCTACTATCCTCAGTTATGAGCTTACCTAGGCACAGATGCCTCCACAGTCATGGATGACCCCTGAGCAAGATGCCTTTATCCACGGGTACTATGATGAGTTTATGAAAGGCCAGGCCAGTCAAAATTACAGTAACTTCTGGCCACCATTCTTTGAAAGGTGGTTTGAAAAGTTCCCTGAAGAAGCAAATGTATTCCTGAACTTACCTGCAGGTACAAAGCTCAACTCGGTACAAGTGATCCAACTGGGGAAAGCGATAGGTAGTCGAAAGGATGTGAGTAATTCATATCATTGACATGTTTGCACACTAATATCTGCCACAGCAATTGCGTAACAAGTTGCACAATGATTGGGGGGCAAGCAAAAACTCGGAAAGCCAAGGATGTGGACATAAAATCTGCTCATTTCTAAGCTTATGAGAGCAAGGGAGCCACATTCTCGAAAGCTCCAGTTGATCGAGGTGTACCTAAGTCTCTACTATGACAATAGGGTCAAACCGGTCCTAGAGGGGACAGCGGACATACAGAAAGATGAGGCTATCGTGGCCACATCCTCCAATGGTCAGAAGGCAGCTAGGCTATCACCTAATCTAACCACCATGATGAGCAAAGTGTGTGAACTATACAAAAATGAGTCAGCAGAGATTAAGAAAAAGGTAGAGGCACGATGGGAGGAGATTGTGGCTGAAAGGGAACAAAGTCCAAGTGAGGACAAGGCTGGAATGCAAATGACGCAATAGTGAGTTTCAATCATAAAGGGACTCTGGCAGGAAGATAATATGGCCATGCACAGTTACATAGACAGGCTTGGCCCCATGTTAGGACATTTCTTCAAAGGGTTGCAGGAGCTAACGGGATGGTCATTCACTATATTGATGGGTGGACCCTCTCCAGAAACCGGTGGTCAAATCGAGGCCTGCAGCATTCACATTGGCTCAACCAGGCTTGGACATACATTTGACCAAGCGCACCCAAATTTTACGTTGGGTATTATGCAGCCATACAAGGCTTTTTTGGACAAAGTGGGATCTGGTTAGTCGAGTCACTGGTAATTATTGGGCAGAGACTGACAAATTTCAGTATCGCGAGGAGAGGTACCTGAGTCACCTAGCGCAGGACACGTGACAGCGCCAAATGAATCCGGTTTGGCTGAAGTGCTCCCTTCAGCAGAGGACCCAACTGAGCCTCAACTCTGGCTGGTTAAACCCAGTGACCTAGATGATGAAGCACAGCCATCTTCCACAGGAGACATGGCAGCAGTAGAATGCACTGTTTCTAAAGTGTCTGAAGTACCGACAGTTCCAGAACTGCCTGCGGCAGAGGTCCCAACTGAGTATTCACTCCAGCTGACTAATCCCTGTGACTCAATCACGTTGCCCGACTTGGGACCACCCAACATGCAATTGACAGATCGAAATAACAATTTTGTCTTCAATTTTGGTGATCCAACAGCCGTGAAAGCCTTGGACGACTTCTTGTCCAAGTACACTCCATCTGAACTGTCCAATGTTCAGTCCCAAGCAAGTGTTTCCGTTGTGGCTCAGTCCACACCCGTCATCACTCATTCCCAGGGGAGTGATTCTCCTTGGCCCGTCGTTGTTCAACTGACACTCCCTGTTCAGACTGAGGCAAGCATTACCCTTCAACCCGTTGTGGCCCAGCCCACACCTCCTGTCATCGCTCAGCCATACTTTCCCGCTGCTATTCAACCGACACCGCCTGTTCAGATCAATGCAAGCATTCCCCTTCAACCCGTTGGGGCCCAGCCCACACCTCCTGTCATCACTCAGCCACACTTCCCCACTGTTGTTCAACTGACACTGCCCATCCAGACCCAGACCGACGCAAGCATTCCCCTTCAACCCATTGTGGCCCAGCCTGCACTTCCTGTCATTGCTCAGCTGCACTTGCCTGCTGTTGTTTCACCGACACTGTTAGAAAAGGGAAGCGATCCCCTTCAACCTGTCATGGCTCAGCCCACACACCCCACCATTCAATCTCACAAAAGCAATACCCCTCATCCTGTCATTGCTCAGCTGCCGCCACCTGTCATTCAGTCTCAGGTGAGCAATGCCAATGTTGCCCTGCTTATTCCAGATCAAGGATTTTCATTCATTCCACTGACCACCCAGTCACAGCCAACAGATATGGAGATCTCGGCCACTTCCCAGGTAACTGGTGGGAAGCGTACACAACAGCCATCTAAGCAGAATCAAGTGTCGAACTCTATTGGCACGGATGCCATGCCATCCAAAAAAAGGCCAGCTGCAGCGAATGGTGGTCACGCGGGCAAGTTGCTCAATATTCTGATTGTTTATGAGTTACTAATGTCTTCCAGGAAAAAGAAGACAAAGAAGTAGTTTCAATCGCTTTGAAGGGCTGTGGGATTGTTACATCATTCCCTGTCAAGCGAGTACCAGTGATAGATGGACATCATGTATTAGGTACAACACAATACATTGCTCTACCCTTCTGACATGGGTGATGCTATCAGTAGGAACAAGGCGGTTACAGGTCAGACACATGGGTGATATATCAGGGACAAGTCAGATGTGCGCAGGTGATGATCGACAACATCTCCTGATAACAGGGGACCTGAAATTATGTGGATGGGGAAGTATGATAGGTAATATATTAGCTACATAGTCATGGGGTGATTGGTGATATATCAGGCAGGGACTGGGTTGGCATGGGGAGTTGATATATCAGCAATATACATATGGAGCAGATGGTGCGGGTGGTGATATATCAGTATAATATGTATGGTGGGGGAGCAGATGGTGATGTATCAGGGAATAAGGTGGACAGGGGTCAGACAGATAGAAGATCTATCCCCACGATTGAATGGTGAGCCATGAGTGTTGATAAGGATGAGGGGGACACAGATCAGGCGGGTATGTGATATGTATATAGACCCGCATTGAAAGTGACGTGGCGTGAGGGCAGGAAATGGGGGAGGGCAGTGGGCAGATGGGGAGATGGTGATACATCAGCATATATCAAGTGGATGGAGGTGGCTTACGAGAGGTGAGGTATCAGCATGTATAGGGTGAGTGAATGACAGGAGGTGATATACTGATAGTGATATATAAAGCGGATATCAAGCGGATGGATGGTGCTGACGAAAGGTGATGTATCAGCATGTATCAGTGGAGCAGACAATGAGAGGTGATATATCATACTGATATATCAAGCAGGGGAAGGTCCACAAGAGGTGATGTATTGGGGTGCAGGTGAGCAGGCGGCAAGAGGTGATGTACCATAGCGATATATCAGCATAATATTGAGCAGGTGCAGGGCTGACAAGATTTGATGTATCAGTGTGCAGGTGAGTGGATGACAAGAGGTGATGTACCATAGCGATATATCAGCATGATATCAAGTGGGTGGGCTGACGAGATGTGATGTATCAGCATGTATCGGGTGAGTGGACAACGAGAGGTGATGTACCATAGCGATATATCAGCATGATATTGAGCAGGTGCAGGGCTGACGAGATTTGATGTATCAGCATGTGGGTGAGTGGACGACAAGAGGTGATATACCATGGTGATATATCAGCATATATCAAGTGGGGTGGAGATGTGATGTATCAGCGTATATCGGGTGAGTGGACTTGAACGGGAGGTGATATACCATAGCATATACCAAGTGATATATCAAGCGGAGGGGGGCACACTGGGCCAGGTGGAGATGTGATGTATCAGCATGTATTGGATGAGTGTACTTGAACGGGAGGTGATATACCATGGCAATATATCGAGTGATATATTGAGTAGAAGGCAGCGCACTGGGCCAGGTGGAGATGTGATGTATCAGCGTGTATCGTATATCAAGTGGGGGGGAGGGCTCACGAAAGGTGATGTATCAGGTGAGTGGACAACAAGAGGTGATATACCATAGTGATATATCAAGCGGATGGAGAGGCACTGGGTCATGATATATCAGCATGTATCAGGTGAGCAGACTTGAACAGGAGGTGATATACCATAGCAATATATCAAGCAGATGGAAGGCTCAGAGCAGATGGGGTGGATGGTGATATATCAGGGAATCATGAGGTGGGCACAGGTGATAGGCAGTTAATATATCAGGGAGGAGGGTCAGACCCACCAGCATGAAGTATGTATCACATATTTGTGCTAACTACTGGGTATTGATGCATCAAAACTGCTGTATTGACTGCTCATTGAACAACTGTTGTTGGCATTTCAGAGCATGCCATTTGGCCAAGATAGTGGTGTCCTGAAGATGCAAGCCTTTACAAACTCTAAGATAGTCAGCAACACAATCAGCAGTATTACAGACATTCTCATGCATATGAACTACATGCCTGCCGTTGCTGATTTGGTGGCATTTCACTACTGATTTCTCCTTGAATGTGCATTCATGCAGAGCAATGCAGACATCATGTGGAAGTTCAGTGTATACATTGCAGATTTCCCTGATATTGTCGCAGTCTCCAAGATTGTGGTCAAAGAGACTTCATATGCAACTCCCAGTAATAGCTCGGGTATAGCATGGGAGTACCAGAATGGTTCAGTCCAACCCATGACAGTCAATGAATGGCTGTCCCACAACAAGAGGATGGGCAAGATAACTCACTGTGGGCACACTTTCATCGACATCACCACAGTTGAGGTGTACGTTTGGGTCCAAACTGCCAATGACCCCATCAATATGGCGAAGTTCAAGACCAATACACAGACCTTTGCCCACAGAAGGTCGCACAAGTTGGGTGGAGATGAAAAAAGAGTGGACTAAAAAGGGAATGCTGTGCTGAAGGCAGCAGGGCCAGCTGCTTCAGTGCCTCAACATGTGAGCTGCCCTCTGGGGCAGGCCTTTGAGCTTCATCATGAAGGGGGGTCAAAGGGACTTTACTCTCAAACCTCAATTCTAACTCAATCACTCAGGCTCATAGATTTACTGCAGGGCAACAATCAAAAGTGACCAATAACTTTAAGCCTGGGTCACCCATCTATTGAATCTCTGCACTTGTAAGGCTCAGGAGTATTGGCTGTCACTTCCTTCATTCAGACGAACAGCACCCCCATGTGCTCCTTCATAGCACTTTTCAATGCTCTTGATCCTGTGTTAAGTGTCTGTAACTGGTCTACCAACTCGAGGACACCAATGAAATTGATGGCAATAAGTGTTTGCCATCATTGCCCCAGGTCAGTCGTCAACGTCCCTTTGCATGTTGGTTCAATTACTAATAAACAGAATTGCAGAGACTCCATTTCAGTCTGCTAATGCAAGGAATTAACATCAACAAGCTATAGCAGCTCACAAATTGCTTTCAACATGTGACACTAACTTTGTGCCTGCCAGCACTCACGATCCAACAAGGTTTTTCATTCAACTCAACACTCAAGATCATGAGCAACATCTAGATCTCACGGCTACATGCTCTTCGCTTCTACATCTTCATCTAATCCAATCCTCTAATCGCTTCCAATTTCGAACAACACTCTGTTTAATATGAATCTGCGACCAACACACTTCTATGATTCTTCGCTGCACATCACGCTTTTTCAACTGACTAATGCCCATGCAATTGCTTTCATGGCCTAATGGGATGGATGCAATTCGCTCATGGCCCCCTGCAGCCAAGCCACAGATTCCAATCATTTGCTTGACCACTGCTACTCCTTGTGATACCAGCCAAACAGGCAAGGCTAGTCAAGTTGCACCATGGATAACTTCCAATGGGCCTCACCTATTCCAATTGCACCAAGGCAGAATGTTATGCAAATGTCTTCTTCCCAAGAAGTCAAAAACTTGGTCTGCTCAGGTTATTGTTATCCGCTTTGTCCACAAAAAGCATGTGAACAATATTTTTCTGATGTAGTCAGAGGCGTCAGAGGCACATCAACCCAGAATGGAAGCAACAGATTTGAAATTTACGTCAATCCTGCCCAATGGCCCCAATATTGGGGAGATTTTAATGGTGAAGAGGAAATTGTGGCTAGCGTTGGATGGGCTACAATGGGGAACGTTGGTGACCAACATTTCATCCATGCCAAAACCAAAGGAGAAAGGAAGGAAGAAGGAGAATTTGTTAAAAATGTAGGTAGATGAGGATCAGGAATGGTGGAGCATTGGACATGGAAGGATGGATTCCAAAGAGAAGGACAAGGAAAAGGATACAGACCGCTCACAATGTGAGTCTCCCAGATTGGATCCACCAATTTGCCATGCCAAACAATTCCTTAGCTCCTCAACCATCTGACAAACCTACCGGCACATATGCACGGTTCAATTCGTTAGATTTGGGCATTCTGCTCATGAGTCCACTTTATGACCAGCATCCTAAATCTCCTATGGAGTACCTGCATATTCCCACAGCATCAGTCAACAATATGTTTTCCTTTCACCACCTCATTGTAGAATTGACAGTGACACTTCAAGCTTTTACTTCCATATATCACCTGTCCACCCCTGCAGCTACAGTGAGTTTCTCCTTCATTTGCTAACCACCACCTTGTTGTAGAGTTGACAGCAACACCTCAAGCTTCTCCTTCCATTCATCACTTGTCCACCCCTGCAACCACAGTAACCAGCGGCCCGAGTCTGGTGTGTCTATTGGTCCTTGCATTAGTCTCTTCAACTGCAATTCCACCTATCATTGCCATGGAGACTCAAATACAAGCATAATTAGTGCCAGTCATATGCAAACTGTAGATATTTCTCCTGGACCCAACACCAATCAAATGTCTCAGTTGAATTTGTGGTCATACACCCTGAGGGGAATACTGGTGATGGAAAAGACCAATTTGGGTGTGTGTTGAAGTGTTCCAAAATGTGACAAGTCTGGCTGACAGTGCATGCAATGAATCCCCTGTGCTGCAGTATGGTAATGCAGGGAAGCATGCTGATATCCAGGACTGGCCATTCAGAGACATGTGATCCTGTAGTGAGGTATCTATCTGGTTGATTTTCTGTTGGATGCAACAGATACACCATTGTTCAACCAGACAAGACTCATATTGTACTAGACTACTGCAAGTTGAAATTAGGAAGGGGGGTGTGGGTTACATGGGCGGACTGCCAGTAGGTTGTTTCACTTTTAGATGATAAGTGGCATCCTCTGATGAATCCCATTCTCAACCCAAACTCAGAGCAGGCAGGCGGTTTGAGACCGGGGCGACCGCCGGTATGCTAAGGCTGTGCTGCCATCACATCCAGACTGATACTCAGGCTACATCTCAATACAAACATGACTTCAGGTGCCTAGAGGTCATAACTAAATGGCTTTCATGTGCTGAAGGTGAGCTGCAGAACAGGGGTGTATCTACATACATAGCAGTAATACATTGAGATAGCTAGGCAGCTGCTTTGGGGCTTTTTATTCAGGCAAAGGTGGGGGGACTGGAGGCAGTAAAGTTACTTGGCTTGTAAAAATGAAAGAGAGCAGCTGCAGAAAATCAAAGGCTCATGCTAGCAGCAAACTCCTCTTGCGGCTCCCTGGAGATGCTGGTAGGGAAAGGCAGAGCTAAAGGAGGTGGTGGAGCGAAGTAAAAATCAGCATCCTCTCTGAAATTTGTAGATGCATGGGCGCCAGCAACTTGAGCAGCTTTGATGGTAGGGTAACCAAGCTCAGCAGGTTGGATCATGCTGGCTTGATTGAACCAAATGAGGCTGCCTCTACCCTCAGCCTCATCATCCCATGGGGGGTACTGGCACCTGTCTGCAATGTTTGGGCATGGGCCATCTGTCACAACTATGTCTAACTCATCAAATAAATCACTAGGTCAAGCTAGAGGATTTCAAGGCCACCCACCTGCCTTGTCAATGTTGAAGTGATAAAACAGTGCTGAAGGGTACAGCAAAAGGGTTCCCACTGGAAGCTCAACAATGACACCAAGCTCCCAGATAACCAACCAGGCCCTCAAGTTGGAGTTGAATTTCTCTGAAAGCTGCTGCGTTAAACTAAGTGGGATAAGGCAGTGGGACTCATTTCTGTAATGAAAGGCCATCAGCACACATATTCCACCAGCAATGTTCTTTCTGTTACAGTTGCCCAAAACATGCTAAATTCTGACATGCAAAAGTAGCTTGGTGGCACTCAGTGTCGAGATCTTTGAGTGATGTCACGAAAGCATGTACACCATCTGCACAAGGGTTCACTGTATTATTAACTGATTTTTCCAGATTTTTCTAGCTAATAGTTCTCGAGTAAGACCCAAACTGAGCTGTACAGCTCAGTTTTCCCATGATAGCTCAGTGTCATAACAGTCCACCAAAGCACTCTAGACTATTCCAAATCATGTAAGAAGGCTCCCCCATACCTACTCTAGCTAATAGGAAGCTATTTGATATAATTATCTTCCAATCAGATTACACCTCATGACTGCCTCATGATACCCAGTCTCAAGACTAGTAAATACTAGTATAGTAACTATAGATAAGCACTGCATGGCCCATGCTCATGTAATAGTAGTATAAATACCATAGCCAAAAGACCAAGACATCTTCAGTCTTGTTCTCTTGGAGTTTTTCCAAAACTACCATCTCGCTTGACTACCCCTAGTGCTTTCACTCTCAAACACTAGACCCTTTGGTGGGTTTGGTCATTTCACTTTTGATTAGCATGGGGAACAGTGTGCACATGACTTTGTGAAAGGGGTAGGTTTGGGCAGAAGTTGAAGTATAGTTCAAAATCTGCTTCAACCCCACAACTCCTCAGTGTAGGACTGCAAACTTAAATTGAGCTGCACATTCAGGAAAGTATAGCCTGCACATGTCGCAAATGAACTTCCTGCTGCAGTGTCAGAGCATCCTGCCAAAGATAGCAACTATATCACCTGATGTGATGCACTAAATGAGCTTAGATTTGATGAAGGCCTCTGCCCTGTCTCAAACCAGCCTGTGAGGCTCTGGTCTTGTGGACACCTTGGTGCTATTCAGCTTTGCTTGCATACAAGCAAACCAATGCACCCTCCACCTTCATGTACTGGCGATGCCAGCCCAGCAGCATAAAGATGTGGTTTCCGCATGGGTTACTAGTCCACTCCATCCATTTATTTGACTGCTTTTCTGGAAGGTCACCAACAAGCTTTTTCAAAAGACCATGCAACTCCATTATGGCCTCCATAACCCAAGGGGCTTGGTAACCTCTTGTGCAGAGCAAATGCCCCTGCTAGTCAAATATCAGGATCAGCTTGGGGCTGGCATGGCTTGAGTTGCAAGTGCATGTGTGGCAAAGAAATACCCACTGTACCTAGGAAATCTCTTCCAAACCCTTCAAGATGTCCCACACCCTTCCATTCCCCAGCAACTCCTTCATCTCCTTCTTCTCAGAAGCTTTCTGCATGGTGCCTGGAGGCATCATGGACATTAAAGTGGGTCAGGTGGAAAACCTCCCCTAGCTGCAGGTGGCGATCTATTTGGGCCCAAATTCTCTTGCCAACCACAGCCATGTCCTGGTGTCTACAAGCTGCCCAAGAGCAATGAGCTTTGCTGCCTGACTTGCTGCCACCAGCTAGCAGCCAAAGGGCGAGTCAGACAAACAGATTCAGCATGCTAGGTTTGGGGCACCGCTATAGATAACAAGGGGCCACTGGCAACCTTCCTGGACTATGCCAAGCAGGTCCCTAGCAAAAGGTAAAGATCTAAGGGTGCAATATATTTGACTCTAAAGAGATTCAATCATGAGTTGAAGAGTAGGAGGACACAGAAATGAAGTCCAAGTCACCCAGACAAAGTCCAGAATTTCAGATAGTTGAAGGTAAGAAGTGTAAGGACACCTAAGAAACACCTGAGCTTTGGTTCATAAGGGGATATAGTGTTGAGCATGCAAGAAGCAAGTGAGAGCAATGGCAAGTTGTGCAACATGCACTGGACTTCGTATTGGGGGGACGTGGACAAAAAAGAGATGATCATTACCAACTGGGTGAAAGATGTATTTGAATATCCAAATACAGATATTTATAGTCCAAGAGCATACTCCAGACTTAATGGTAACCAAGGACAAGGTAAATAAAAGAAATGAAACAAACATTGGATAGGGGACGTCATGAGTGCTGACTAAGTCCATGGAATTGTCATTGTAAATGACAACACCCATGAAACAAACCTGTGATTAGGTTTCAAAACACAAATAGATGATTGCAAACCACCACACAAAGAACACCCAATG
>JBBPRQ010000432.1:0-27514 GCA_038093095.1 Boletus insuetus | reverse complement strand
GGATCACATGGGGAAAGACGGCGGGGTCGGCGTTGGCGTCAACGGTGCTCAGGACAGAGGCAAGTTGAGCTTGGGCTTGGGCTTGGGAGAGGAGGTTAGAAGCTTCAGCTCGTTCGAGAGCTTGTACATGGTCTGGGTGAACCTAGATGCGATGTGAACGGACCGGAGCCTGAGTGCATGTTGTGAGACAGGCAAAAGCGTGTGTGCCTTGGACGTGAAGATGACTGGAGTTGAGGAAAGGGTCAGTCTTGGCTGCATGAGGAATAATTACTGGTATGAACTGATGAGCGCACCATGCCCAACAATAGAGCGGACTCACACGCATTCGCACAACACTGACATACTCTTCCAACAACATTCGCGGACGATGTCAACTGTCGGTGTGTTCGAAATCCCTTGCGTGTTCATCCTGGAGGCAGGATGCGGACTGACTTGGCATGGCACGTTTCTAAGTGCCAGTCGATAGTGCTTGCAGAAAGAGAAGGCACTCAGGGACAGGAGGATCTGTGTGCAGCGTTAGTGGGTAGGTAGGAGACAGACATGTACCAACACGAAATGCAAAGCTTTGTCTCGCTGCAAGGTTGGCGAGGGGAAAAGTCAAACTCTGGATCTGAGGATCAGTGTTCACGCTCACGTTCCGTTCATGTGTGCATTTATAGTTGACAATGAAATCGAAAGGGTGCCGGATGACGTCCATCCCAGTGCAGCGCAAGGCAATTATACAGGGTTAACATCATTGTGTCATGACATACCAATGAACGTGATGACTGCACAGGTGGTTTTTCTGAACCTGCGTGTTTGACTGGGCACGGGCTAGAGTATGCGAGAAAGGAAGGTGGATTACATAAATAGCGTGACTACCGTAAGTAGTGCGACGAACATCCGCAAGGCAGGTCCAACTCAAGTTGCAAGAGGAAACACGATGAAAACCGGCTGTCAGTGACGTTGGATGCTTTCTCCTCCAGTAAGAACGCCCCACTGCTGACCGAATGACTGACCAGCATTGTCTTGCTTCGCCTGCAGCCATGCTATGCTGACTACCCCCGTCGCTTCCCCTTCACTCGCTTGGATATGTCACTGCGGTGGACGACACAACCAGGTAGGTACTATATCGAGCATGGATGCCTCTACCATTAACACCCTCAATAACTAACCAGATGATCTAAGTTGTATATTTTTCGACAACCCTCCCAAAAGTTCGCCTCCGACATTCTCCATGGTCTATTGTTATCTCCTGCATTGCGACGTGCTGATCTGAATCCCATATCTCAGGCAAAGGTGACCAAATGGATAAGAACAGGGAATCGAAGAGATGTGATATTTCCGATGTGTCAGACCTCGTCAAAGAGTTTCCAGTGGATCAGACAGTGTTGGGTGATGACAATCCATATCACTCGAAATCACTCAGCGTACTTGGTGTCCTTCTGGGTGGAT
Organism: Boletus insuetus; assembly: GCA_038093095.1. Taxonomy (NCBI): domain Eukaryota; kingdom Fungi; phylum Basidiomycota; class Agaricomycetes; order Boletales; family Boletaceae; genus Boletus; species Boletus insuetus. The sequence goes on along the minus strand of JBBPRQ010000432.1, from coordinate 26,080 downwards.
GACAGGTAGACAATATGAGATTTGTACACTCCCTCACTGTTTTGCGCAGGATGCCCGAGTCAAGCAACGGTTTTCGACCTCAAGCAATACCTTTATTTGTTGGTATGTGTACTCGGGAGGAGACTTGCCCTTGTCTCATTCATGTCCCCAACCAGTACCTCCTTGTCTGCATTACAACCCACCAGCTTCGCTACCTGTGTAGTTGGCCGACAGCGCGACAAGTAGATGAGATGCATTCCGAGTACACCAACCCATAGAGGGGTGCTGTGCACATTCTGTACTATCGCCTTCACCAATTATTTACCATCTAGATGGTGCAAGTCGATCCAATTTGGATAGGAACGTAAGGCTGGTAGCAGGACAGGGGACACATAAAATCCCCTCTGTAGGAGTAACGTCTACCGCTCAGATATCCTACCGAGAATCTTGCCATTCTTGACAGTTGTACATGAGGAAAGATGTCCATTCGTCTCATTGGACATGGATCTAATTAGCTCACCCAAGGCTTAAAGAGTGCATGTGCAGACATTGCGCGTGCATGAAGGAGGTCAGGGATGTATGCTCGACTATCCGGCTCCTCATGCCGCATGATCGTCTCGCTGCCAATCATAGTGGTAGCGTTTGACTGCACGTCGATGGCGCTGTGCAGAATGTGCTAGGGTGGCGTGCGCGGCAAGCAAGTGACGCGACTTGCGTTTTGAGTTTTGATTCTTCTCTTTCTGCCAACGACCACATATAGGTTGCTACCGCACCCAGAAAGCCCTTGCTCCACTGTCGGAATTGTGACCGACGCCAGTCTTTGTCAAGTGCGCCTCTGCCATGTCGTAAGGCGTTTGGTACAGACCGTCCGCTCGCATCCGTCTTCGCGTACGTCCGTTGTCCAGCTTCTCTCGACCAGCAATCGATTGATCCGTGTTTGTTGCTGACGTTCACCATTCTTTGAAGTGATCCCCCCTCGACAAAAAATCCGCCTAAAACCGGTGGTAGTGTTGATATTAGCTACTGCAAGCTGTGCTTTGTGCGTCAAAGCGTTCAAGTTAAATAAGGACCGACCCCACTGGCAACATTGTGGTACAAATGAACACAGGCAATACGCCAAAGGGGAGAAGCACAGACGAAGACCGTGAGATGCATGCCACCACCTGTTTTTCTCGAAAGAGTACGTAGTCCGTATAAGTAGTAAATTCAACACACAGCAAACGAATGATATGTATGATTCGCTAGCAGAGTCATAGCCAATAAATACCAGTCTACTGCGCCTTCCAATTCTCTGAGCTTCCCCCCCCAGACCCTACTCCGTGGCCCCAATTGGGGAGTCTTCATTCAAACCTGACCCGTGCACTCTATCCAGTTCGAGATCGCCAGAATTATCCGTGCCACCCTCCACGTCGGGACACTGGGTGATGTCCACGAATGCCATCGCGGACACGGTGGTATCCAGATCGGAATTCAACTGAGACACCACACCGAACCCAGTATCAACGTGAAAGCGACCACGGATGTCACGGTCATACAGCTCCCTTATGCTGATGACGAGCCGAGGGATGACGACGTAAAAGACCACAGAAATAAATGCCTCCAGGAGAATGTAAGTACTGCTCACTGGAAACCCAGTGAAGGTAAGGAAGTCAGCGGTCTGGTAACACACGTTCCTATAAGTTGCCGCAAAGCATTTTCATCGTGAGTAGTTGTGCAGGCAATTCTCGGGAACAAAGGACATGGGAAATGAGGACATACACGACAAAGTAAAGAATTCCGTCTTTCATTAGTTTCCGCATGTAGCGATTGGGCTGCCATTGCTTCGTTGCTTTGTACATTTCATATGATTGCTTCAGAGTTTGGAAGACAGCGAGAATTGCCAGTAGAGCACCGAGAACCAGTCGCACGGCTGTAAAATATACTCCAGGCACCACTGAGTCGTTGCTGTATGAAGGAGTACAGAACGAAAAATCAAGAACATGGATGATCGTCACTGAGAAAAAGTGGAGATTATGAGTCATATGAGACTGATCGTCATATTGATGTATCTGATTTGGTACATACCTGAGCCAATAAGGTTGTTGTAGACTCCATCAACAACCACAGTAACGACGGTCTGTATCATGAGAATCAACAGAAGGATACAAAGAATAGTCCTAGATCGATTCCACATTGCGTATACACGTAGAATCATCAGCACTATAACACAAATCAACACAGAGGAGGCAACCAGACTGCAATGTAACTCACAATCGGCGGTAGACAGGAACACTACAAATGCCCAACCATACCCTAGAAGCACAACCTGACCTTTGAAATGTCCACATCTTATTTTGACATTGTAGATGCAAACGAATTGAAGTGCTCACATCTATTCGGCCATTAGAAATTCATGGTTTGTTGCAAAATCGAGATACATACATCTATCGAAATCGGTCCATTAGTGATGCGGGAGGTGTACAATCAGAAAACAAACCGACTTTTATAGGGCCGGGCACGAACGAAGTGCCAACTGCAAATGCACTGGTTCAGCAGATATATCTTACTCGGGTTCCCGAACATACACAGCGCAAGGGTCCTGAGGATGAATTCAGGTTAACCATGCTAAAAAATGCACTCGGCCTATACACCTACACACTCCAATACAGACCGATGTATCGAACCTATTGAGACCAGTCAGCGCAGGAAATATGGGCCAAACTACCCAAACCCAGAAGGATTGTACGTACGACAACAAACATTGTAGACACCCAGGACCAGGGTCGACACTGAGAAAGTATTTGAGACGTTGCATGTGGTGATAATCAACAACTCCGTACCCAAACATATTCTACCTTTGTACATTATTAGGCATGAAACTGAGGTAAAGAAGGGATGGGATACCTCTCTTGAGAATGTGAGGACTACGGTTTTTATGTTTCAGCGGTAATGCTGCAAATACATCACTCACCATAATCGTACACAATGGCAGTGATGCCAGTGACTGTACAGGTGCATCAGATCAACTATTAATGGTGTTATAAGTGACCGTACGGGCTAGATAATTGTTCAGAACGAGAAACTGCAGGGTGGATTGTATGTGGGAGGACATGAGTCGTGGAATCAGTGAAGAGATTTATGGCAACCAACGATTGAGAGTGGGGTGAGCATGTGTATAACCTCCGTAAGATATGTGACAGGCTATTTATCGTCCGGTATCCGTGCCTGAAAACCACACCATCACGCTGCAACAGAAAGGACTCAGTCAACACGGATTTGAACCATATGGTTATAATTATCATCTCGCCGAAAGCAAAGGTGTACCAACACTGAGCATGAGAAATAGCGACATGTCTTCTGCACGGTGTCTTGACTATTGGAGTACAAGGAGACCCTTGGTTCATCAACAGGCTGTGTGAGCGTGTCATCATACTAGGACCCGCGCGTCAACACATTCCGCGGTGTTGACAAGCTTATGTAAGTAATCATATTGCCTCCTAAGCGCTAAGCTCCCGTCAGTCTTCCTTTGGTCCCCACCGGCGATTTGAGGTGGCTGCAATGTCGCTGTAACTTACTCAGGCTTTCGACTCGCCCCGCCACGTCTGACAGATGGACTCGCATTGGGTCTTGGGCAATGCCTCGAAGCACACCTTCCATAAGTCTGCCTTCCCTCAGGCCTCACGCATCGCCGGTCCTTGTCAAGTACACCTCTACCCCGTCCCCCACCACCAGGCGTTTGGCAGAGAGCACCTCTCTCGGTCACTCTCTGCGTAGTACGTCCAACATCCATCTCTCAGCTGACGATCAATCAATCCACTTTGCCGCTGATGCTTGTGCTTCCCCACCCTTTCCACCAGACCGTGACCACCATCTCTCTCCCTCTCTGCCCCATCCATATCACCATCTCGCCCCAGTCTACCCTCTTCGGGACCATCGTTGAGGCTACTTCAAATGGCTCCACTTCGTCAGGCACAAGCTTGATTAGTGAGGACAGTGCATCGTCAGTTATGCACTCATCAGCTGCGCTCCCTCTCAAGGTTATTCCCCTCAGAGAGCAATACTTGTGGTGACGTTGATCTTATTTAGCGCAAGACGCTAGATCCTCCCTACACCCTACTTTCTTACTAACAGAGCAGAACAAGCGACCGTATGATCCACAACAGTCATATACTTCCCATCGAATCCCATAACCTGCTCCATGATCATCGATCATTCGTGCACAGCTGCTGGGATGATTCACGTCAAGTGGTTCCTGTTTCGCACGTACACATTTACTGCAGGATGAGTCCCACGAGTCGGACCGTTGTGCCATTATCCATGATATGGTAGTGGGGAGTGTGTTCGGTTGGCGGGGAACATTGTGGCCAAATGATGATAGGACAGAGTCCTCTATGCCAGTACTTCTCTCTTGTTATTGTTATCCTCAGAACAACTTGAGAGCGTCTTGGCCCATTGTGTTGAGTGCTGGACTAAAGGAAAGAACACACCATTTGAGGAAGCCGACCCTTTCTTTTCCTTGAAAGATTACACCTAGACAGTAGGAGGACATGAATCGCGGTTCACGGACAATAGACAAGGTTATAAATAAATAAAAAAGAATGGATCGTGGCACTGACAGTGACGAGATTTCACAGTGGCAACCGACAATTAAGATGACTGAGGCTATGTGAGCATCGGTGTCAAGTGCCACGACGGTGAATTCGTCTTCATCAAATTACCACGATCATCACCGCATCCTGGCCATTTCGTTGATCTTGAGGCACTGCGATGGAAGGGAGCTGAAATTATCTATTCCATCCAAGCGGCGAATGAAGATGAGTCACTGAGGGTCTCAGGCAATCCTTCGAAGCGCTCCGTCTCCTCTCTGCCCTCCCTCAGAGGCCTCAAGCCTCGGGATTTTCTTCTCCCATCTCCGACCTCGGTTTCAATCCAATTTTGACCATGCCTTCTCTCGCAGGCCTCACCCGTGCTTGTCCCGTCGCCGACCACCAATATCATACAGTGTTTCGCAGAGCAACTCTCTCGCGTTCCTTTCCACGTACGTCCATCGTTCATTTCTTGACTGACAATCAATCGACCCAGGTTCCACGCCGCATCGCTGTTTCCCGCCACTCTTCGAAATGCTCAGCCCTCGAGCAGTGATCCACGCAAAACAGGCGACCACGGATGAGTCACGGTCATAAGTACTGTACTGTCTGCACCACTCGTGGTACAGCAACTCTTTCTTAAGACCCAGACCCATCCAGTGGCTTACGATGGATCCATATCGACCTCCCAACCTTATAAACGACTCCTCCGACTCTAGCCAAGTCTACATACCAAGCACCGTTGACGAGGGCAAGCGAAAAGTAGAAGGTACTGTCATGTACCCTACTGCAAGGTCAGTGACTGAAACCAATGGCCCTTCCAGAGCCTTTGGATATGGACCAAGTCGAGCCCCGCTACCGAACGTCTTATCATGTGTACTCTCAAGTTCAGGATGACTCCTCTTCGGACTCGGACACAGTCTCTGACTTTGGGTCTGACCCGACGCCCTCTCCCCCGTTGATATCTGTTGATGCATGTGGTGTTACTGCTGTCGAATCTAATGGCGACGAAAGTCATTACAGTCTGCCGACGAAGAAAACTCGCCGGATAATCAGGTGCGTTCATTCAACCCAACCCAACCCGAATCTCGAGTCCAATCATCCATCCATAGATGGATATTGACGCTCCGCCTCTCCAACGTGATGAATTGGACCTGGCCTGCTCTATCAAAGGCATGTACCACATCCTTGACCTCATGTCGGAGCAGTGTAGTGGTGGTTTTGGTGAGTACTCCGAGGATTTCGCCGCGCTTCTTCCCATTGTTGATCTGGTATCAGTCGATTATATCTCAGAATTCCCTCGAGGCATTTGTAGATAGTGTATACCCGGGTGCATACACAACCATGACCAAAGTCAACTTCATGGCCCTCAACAATTACGACATCAACCTGCTGGCGTCTACGGCAGCAAGGAGGAAATCATTCGATTTTTATTGCAACTCGGAGCCATCGACGAAACCATGTATGTCATCTCTCTGGGAACTTTCATCTTCTCTTGTATTCACACCCTACTCTGGTAGCGTGGCGCAGCTTCTCGTTGATCCTGAGACAAATATACGCACCCAACCGACCCTCCGTTCAGGCCCAGGCTCGTACTCGACAGCGGGATTCGCCACGATACATCCTTGGCCGTGCGTCGTACTCACGTTTTCCTTCTCCCATAGTCATTGACCCACGCATTCTCCAAAGACGGCCTGGAGTTGATGTTTGTCGGCATTGGCTTAATTACCATGCCCATCTTGGAATTTGTGTACAAGCGCATCAACGACACGAGAGACGAAACGCTGCGACGACGATTGCGCGAAGAGAAAAGCTGCTATCCGTGCACTGCCAAGTTCCGAAGAGCGTTCTTTTGTCCCCCAAAAACGAGGTGTGTCCGTCGTCGTGCCTGGTAAGCATCTCGGCTATCCAAGTAACCCGTGCTGATCTGTCCCGAATTCAGTGTGTGCCATCACGTTCTTTTTGCCATGAGTGTTGACTCGGATGATGATGACGATCGCTGACGAAGTCGCAGGACCATCATTCACAAGTAGCATCACTCCCTCCCGCTCCTACGTGCGCGACTGACCCTCCCACAGTTTCGGGTATAATTCCACCATCAGTCAATTGCTCAGTCCCGCCGTATATGGTTGCCAGTGAGTGACTGGTTCTGTAAAAGTTGAGCCACTTGCTCAGCGCCACGATGCAGCTATTGTCTTGTTGACATTTGCACACTTTCCCGATAAACTTCAAAAACGCTCTTCATTCATGTTTGTTTCTCAGTTGATCGCACTGACGGGTATGTCATCAATATTTCAAATGCCCCATCGAGCGTCAAGTATTTTGGAACTTTTCTCTGCGTCATTGGGAGCTACTCTGCCTTTTCTGGATCGATCAGCTGGTGCGTGAGCTTGGAATGCTCAACGTGCCGAGAAATGCTGAGGAAGAGACGACAAGTTAGCGAACAATCTCAGGGGTCGATATAAGTGTGCGGCTGGCCTGGTGATACAGATCTGTGTGGGCAACATGGGAGGGGCAATCGCATGTAACATCTATCGCACTGGGGATGAACCGCGCTACCTGCTTAGACGTAGATCGTTTTGACTGTGTTCTTCGACCATTATGTACGGATGAGCTTACTGACTTTTCACTCAGATGGTCTGGAGATCATGTTCCTCGGCATAGGCATCATGACGCTACCTTTCACGGTCCTTGCATACCAGCGGAGCAACGCAAAGAGAAATCGTTGGAGCACGACTCGGAAGAACAGGATGGTCAGAAGGGAGGAGATACAACATTCATGGGAGATAAAGAGCAAGTTTCAGGTATACGATCTGAGGATACCGTTGAGTACACATGTTTTGGTAGATTTGCAATGAATGTCTGTTTGCTTGTTAGATCACCTCGGAACGAGAGAAAAAAGAACCATCGATTAGGATATGCGAAGCTGGTCAAGGACTTACGATGACATTGTCTCTTTCAAGGGATGCCCCCCACCATTCAGCGTTATTTGGTCGACGATCCCTTGATTCCATCAAGTCGCTGGAACACATCATGGGGGAACAGGATGGCCATAATGCAGAGGATACAATACTTACAGGGGTAGAAGAACAAGTTTCAGGTGTACGATCTGACCTTCAGTACACGCTCTTCGGTGATTTTGCAACGAGCGTCTAGTTGCCAGATAGATCGCCTCAGAACAAGAGAAAAAAATGCCCATCAATCAGGGTATATGCTGGTCAAACCATAATACGATGCGTCTCCTTCGAGGGATACCTAACATTGCTCATTGGCATTACCCCCAAACCGGCATTTGACGACGCTTACCCTTAAATCCAACAAAAGCAATCCACCAGTCATCACAAGATCCAACCGTCGACATCTTGTCGCCAACAACGGAAGAGTTAGGGACCAAGCTCATCCCAGGCCATAGCAACGTTGACAGAGGCGACGTTGGTGGTGGGTTCCGTACACGGACCCGTGCGACTCGTTCATCATGGAAGGATTGGATTCATGCTTGACCCCAGGCATTATGAGTGTCACGGTCGTACACGTCTGTGACGAAGTTGTTCTTGGCATTGTTGGGGGGCTGGATAGAAGGGTTAGTAGGGCGAAGAGGACTTCGGACGCAACAAATCTTCCCAGTGGCTGGAGCCGATCGTTATTCACCAGCTGGCGTTGAGGGCGGCAACACTCACTTCTTGCGTTTTGGGAGTCAGGTCATCGAAGATGGCCAAGAATTTACCCCACTGGCAATAAGTTATAACACGATAGGATATGGGCAATTCCGTACCAAAGCGCGTTGGCAGGAAATTGGCACGGAGATGGTGTCACCATGTTTCTTCTCAAGAGGACGCTCTTGCAACCCAGGTACCTGCATTTGCTTGTTGGGGTCCTGACTAGGCTCGGGGATACTGGTGGATCCGAGGTATTGGCACGTTCCTTTAGGTTGGTGAAAACTCTCGTCATTAGTAGTTTTGCGAGTATAGTTGTCTGATCAGACATTGTCGTGTGAGAGCTGGAACTTATTTACTGTAAATGGGCTATCGTGCGCATTTTACTCCTTTCTTCTCTCCACTTCCCATTGAATACGAGTACTCCGTCGCGATATTTCTTGCACAAGGAACATCGTGAGAAGGACTCTTAGGTCGTGGGGGGATAACGAAGATCTGCATCACCCGGTAAGTCCCTGTTTCCTTTGCACTACTGCCCCATGACAACATCGTAATCAACCTCGTGGTACAGCAACTCTTTCTTAAGACCTATCCAGTAGCTTACGATGGATCCACCATATCGACCTCCCAACCTTTTCAGCGACGACTCCAACTCTAGCGAAGTCTACCTCCCCAGCACTGTCGACAAGGGCAAGCGAAAAGCGGAAGGTGCGTGTCATGCACTCTACTGCATCGTCAACGACTGAAACTAATGGCGCTTCCAGAGCCTTTGGACAAGAACGAAGTCGACCCCCCCTACCGAACTTCTTATCGTGTGCACTCTCAAGTTCAGGATGACTCCTTTTCAGACTTGGACACGGTCTCTGACTTTGGGTCCGACCTGACGCCCTCTCCCCCGTCGATATCCGTTGACGCACGCGGTATTACTGCTGAATCTGATGGGGACGAAAGTCTTTACCAGTCTGCCGACGAAGAACACTCGCCGAATGATCAGGTGCGTTCATTCAACCCAACCCAACCCGAATTTCGAGTCCGATAATACATCCATAGATGGATGTTGACGCTCCGCCTCTCCAACGTGATGAGTTGGACCTGGCCTGCTCTATCAAAGGCATGTACCGCATCCTCGACCTCATCTCGGAGCAGGGAAGTGGTGGACTTGGTGAGTACCCCAAGTCAGTTCACCGCGCTGGTTCCCACTTTGATCTCATATCAGTCGATAAGATTATTATATCTCAGAATTCCCTCGAGGCCTTTATAAATAGTGTTTGCCCGGGTGCGTATGCAACCATGACCAAAGTCAACTTCAAGGCCCTCGACCATTATGTCATCAAACCTGTCGGCGTCTACGGAAGCAAAGAGGAAATCGTTCAATTCTTATTGCAACTCGGCGCCATCGATGAGACCATGTATGTCATCTCCCTGGAAGCATTCATCCTCTCTTGTATCGACGCCCTGCTTTGGTAGCGCGGCGCAGCTTCTCGTTGATCCCGAGACACATGTACGCACACAACCGATCCTCCGTTCAGGCTTGTACATCGTCACAACGTCAGACCAAACTGGAGACGCTCATCAAATCTTCGTTTTATACTGGCCCGAACAAACGACTTGGGATGACTCTGCGCCGAACTCAGTTCGTCGCAATCGCATCACGTTTATGAGGTTCGTTTTACATTAATGCTACATGACATGGGCGACGTTGAGTGTATATCGCACAGGTACCTCACAAAGATGTGTGATCAAGTCGTGTCTTTGATCTCGTCCGAACACGCGGCAACCATCGTTTGGAGTGAGAAGGACAGCGATGGCGAGGGCGAGGGCGAGGGCAAGCTCGATATCATTGACCGAGACGAGTCGTGCAGAATGTACACGTTCGAAGTCGCACAGACCAACGAGCAGGAAGAGTCCGTGGCTATGCGCAAGGGCTTCAAGGTAATTCAGTTTGGCTTTGTGCGCTAGCGTCTCGGCTTACAAAATATGTCTATGGAATTCCAATTTCAGGCTGTGTCGCGGGTGATTGCACATCCAGAAGTACACACTGATGACCCGGATTCGACGAAGCCTGCGCCGATCGCACCGTTTTTGGTCCATGGTGAGACAGCCCAAGGGTTCATGACGGTGGAACACCAAGAAGCAAAAGTTAAACGGGATGTATTCAGAGGGCGTACGATCGAGGGGTTGCAACTCGAAGAACTTTTGTATGTGCACAGCATTGTTCATGGGGATTGCGTTCTCACTATTTTCCTTGGGATCGACAGGACGTCTGACCGCCTCCGTCTGAACGAAAAGCTTGATGGCGAGGCATTGAAGATTTTGACTCGCTGGGGGCTCGAGAAACAATTTCCGAAGCAATGTAGAGAATGGAGACAAAATTCCACCGCCATTCGATCGATCTCTGACGCGCGCGTCAAGTCGGAGGTCGCGAGTGCAACAGGGCGATTGCAGGCGGGGTTGCCTACGCTCCAAAGATCGTTATTTGAGGCTGTTCTAGACAAAGTAGTGGCATTGTATCCGTGAGTACAGTTCATCTTGGCTACTTGTTAACTCATATCCGGACGTGTTAGATGCTTTGATCGAGGGGTATTTGCTTATCGTGGGGATGCCGGAGAGAAGTCTACGGGTAATCCAGGTATGCGATTGTTTGTATCGAAGGGCTACGATTGCTGCATGTTGATTGATGACATTAGAACCCCTCTCTGACCTCTTGGCGCTCTACCCGAAAGCGAATGACACAGCGACGCGCATGCTAGGCAAGGGATTCCAGGATATCTCTCACAAGGATTATCAAGTCGCCAAGGACCGTATTCAGCTATTCAAGAGTCTGGCTTTACTCTTGGATAAGAAAAGTCTGAAACTAGATAAGCAAGAGCGCCTGCAACTCTTGGAAGCTGTGTTGGAAGGCGAAGTGGAGTCAGCCAGGGTAACGGTGAAAGGGAACCCCGGGGTCAACAAGTGGAGCGATATGAAATTGACTCACAACCTGGCGACGTGGGCCCGGGCAGCGTGGAAGGCGGTTGCAGGGGAGAATGACGTCAATAGCATGGTGGACGATCTCATTCGTCGCGCGACAGGAGGGGTAACACATATACCTGACGATCAGTTTTTAGGTCAGTTAGAGCAGGACGTGGAACGGTATACGCAACATATTCCTCAATTCCAGGTGTGGGCGGAGAGGGCAAAACAGAGTGCTTTTGAGCATTTGGAAGACAGCGTCATGAGGAGAGTGAAGAAGCTCGCACCTGCTGTGCACAGGGCACAAGAAGAAGACTGTACAGAGTGGATCAAGCACGAGAATACGAAGAAAGCGGAGGAGGAGCTAGAGATTTTCAGAATGAAATTCATTACATTCATGAATAATCGATCTTCACAAACCGCATACTCGTACGTATCCTGCCCATTCTCGGTTCTTGACTTGAGGGTGATGTCATTGTTTGTAGACATACGTTGGCCATTGACAGCGCAGAGGAACAATACCATCGTGAGTGATGTCTCATTGATATGCCATAGAGTCAGCGTTCAGTTCGATGGTAGGCTTTTCTTCCCGCACATCGTATCAGATCTCGGGTTCGCGAGAGTCACAACAGGACCCAATGGCGATATACACAGTACATCTATTGAACCTGACGGCACAAGACCAGCATGAGTTGCAACTAAACCCGAGCACAATTCCTGCACCACGTTTCAAGTTCCATCATAGGTTCACATTGCCGTTGGGTCATTCTGTGGTGTACGTCCGCGCTTACTTTTACCCAACTAGTGTTGCTTAAGCTGAATCCTACAATTGTTTCGACCAGGCGAGCGCAGTTGCTGGAAGGCGAGAGACTCTTGTTGGTCATCGCTGACCGTGCGGGGAACTTGATTGTCTACCTTGATCGATTGGAGGGTATAGACGGTGCCATCGCGCGCAGGCGTGGAAAGTCACTCAATCGTGAAAAGATTGGGCACGATTTTCTGTTGGCGTATGACGAGTCGAAGAAGACGCTGGCGGTGGTGTCTTCGGACAAGGTATGCGTTCGCTTCCGTTACCACACTTGTCTGTTGACCTTTCATGTTCACAGTTCCTACTGCACATTTTCGTATTCGACGACACGCGTGGTGGATTTCAGGCGTCAGGAAGCGCGATCAACTTGCATCCGTGGTACAATGATGCGCAGTTTATTCGCTTGGCATGTTTTGCGAGCGGAAGCGAAGAATTGGTCCTTGTTGACTCGCAGGCGCAGGCGAGGGTGTTTTCATTGATGACTCTCCAGTTTCGGTGGGTGGTTTGTTCTTGAATTCCTTCTTCGAGTCTTGCTGACCAGGGACGGGAACGATTAGACCTGCTACACTTCAGCTCGAGAAGGTGCCATATAGCGTGAGCTCGACGCCAGATGGTGCTTGTTTGCTGGTTACACAAGCCAATGCGAACGAGTTGACGGTGATGGCATATCATTGGAATACATTTGGTTCCACAGAGGGAATTCCGCTCGACCTGGGCTCGCTCACCATTGAGAACGGTCCTGTCATCACATCGCTGATCAACCGAAGCGCGGTGCATGTTATCGTCCTTGATTTCGAGGCGCGCGCATGCCAGTCACACGCATTGGATATCACTCGCAAAGTGACCGAGTTTATGTTCAAGGAGAAGGGTGCGCGGGGTTCATCTGCGCGACGCGCCGGAACAGGGAATGGGACCGCCCACAACTGTCTTATCGACTGCCACGCCGATGTTTGGACCCGTTTCCCGGTGTTGCCTGCAGTGCAGCGCGAAACGATCTCCTCGTCGACCCTCCGTAGCTCCCGGACGCTCGTGTTCATCACGGATCGTGATTATCAGCAATATGCGCCGCATTTTACGGACATGATCTCCACGTTTGAGAGGGCGACTAAGAAGCCAACGGGGGATGTGCTCAAGTCCATCAAGGTTACCGCTGCGTCGTTCACCGTATTCGCTGCCGAGTTATGTGGCGGTGGGGAGCGCCAGGGCTCGACTCGGAACCGTGGGTGGAACATCTCAGCTTACCGCGCAGGGGAATGGCTCGTCGAGTTCTTATGCTTGATTCCGATCCATCTCGCGCTCGCAAAAGACAATCGATTCGTGCCGCTCAAAGATGGGGTGTATTCGCCCGACCTCGAGAGGTCGTTGTTGGGTGCGGATGTCAATCGTATTGTGGACAGCCTCTCGTTTGGATGGTACGAATCACTGTTCCAGTCGTATATGGCATCCAAGGTGTGTATTACTGCTCTCTAGCACGCGAGGGTCCGCTTGCTCATGGCATCGATGATAGGTCGTCAAGGTAGTGTCCTCAATGGGAGAGCAGTCGGTCGGGAAGAGTTTTGCATTGAATCATCTCGTCGACACTTCGTTCGCTGGGTCAGCGATGCGGACGACGGAGGGAGTATGGATGTCGGTGACGCCAACCAAGGATGCGTTGATCGTTGCGCTTGATTTTGAAGGTTGGTCCTATATACTCTCCTCGACAGTTTACTCACTTTTCCTCGGTAGGTGTACACAGTATTGAAAGGTCTGCTCAAGAAGACACGTTACTTGTCTTGTTCAACACAGCTATTTCCAACTTGGTAAGCAGGACGAAACTGGCAGGAGGCACCGATATTGACCAATGACATTTTGTGTTTCAGGTACTATTCCGCAACAACTTTGCTCTCAGTCGGGATATTACTGGACTCTTTCAGTCATTCCAATCAAGTTCAACGGTATTGGATCCCAGGGCGAATCCGTCATTATTCCAGTCAACGTTGGTCATTATCATCAAGGTACGTTTGTTGCAGTTGGGCTCTGTGTCAGTTGTGTCAACTGAGGTGCATTTTCTGAACGGTCCAGGATGTCGTCGACTCGGACGAGGCCGAAATCGCCCGAGAGTAAGTGGTGATTTCTTGTCGCGTTTTCACAGCCATTCATGATTGACATTGTTCATTCCCAGATTTTCCCTCAAATTCCAACGCATCGTGCAAGATGAGCAAGAGGCGAACTTCATTTCTCAGCTTCATGCTGGGAAGTTGAGCATTATTCCATGGTAAGGATTAGATAGTTTAGACATTTACGACTCACTGATTTCCCATAGGCCGGTTATTGAGTCCAAGGAATTCTACAAGCTCTTCCCTGCGGTGAAGCGACAGTTGGATAAGCAGGTAGTCACGCACCGGTCGGCGGGAGAGTTTTTGCACCTGATGAAGACGTTGATGGCCAAGTTGAAGGTAAGGTGGCTTCAGGAAGACCCGGACATCGTATGTCTTGCTCACTCGAACCTTCTTCCAGGCAAACGATTGGGGTGCTATGTCTCGTAAGAAGATATGCATTTTTCTTACTTGGAGTATATGACGAGTTTTACATTTAGAAACCATGGCATCTCATCGGGCACAGTTGATCTCAATGCTGCTCGCCAATGCACTTGCCTATGGATATGCGGAAATAGAACCGGAGCGCGAGGCTCTGAAGGTAAACTCCCATTCCTTGTGCTGGCTACGGTGCTGACTTCCCCGGTGTAGAATTTGGATACAGACATGCCGATTGACCTGCCAGATACACCCCACCAACTCTTCATTGGCGGCGGCAGTGATCAGGCTGTGTCCCGTGAACGCATGCTGATGGTTCTTCGGGCAGCCTGGGAGGGCCACGCAACCCGTCAATACACCACCGAAGTCGATTGGATTGCAGGTCTGACCCAGCACCTCGAAAACATTGTGGAGTTGCGAATCGCCCACGTGCGCGAATGGCTGGACCAGAACTTGTCACGATTCCAAGCGGCTGGTGGCGGAAGCGGGAGTCACGCGAGCATCGACGAGTTGAGACGTCACTTTGAGGGTTCAATCGTGGACTTGAAGGGAAACGTCCAACTGTGTGGGATGACGTGTGCCGAGTGTCAGCTCCGGTGTGTCAAGAATCGAGCTCACGAAGGCGTGCACGACTGTCAGTCTGACCACCTGTGCGTGCACGAGTGCGATTTCTGTTTGGCGCTCGAACCGGAGGAGCATCGGGCTTGCACCATGAGGTATGTGACGTTTTAGATCGTGATGTCATATTGTCTGGTGCTGAATATATCGTGATAGCGCGGGCCATGCGGGGAAGCACATGTACGTGTTTGTTGCCTTGGCCAAGCACCCAATCGCTCACGCCCTTCTGTAGATGTGTCGCGAACCAACATTTGTGCGGGAAACGCTGCAGGTTCTCTGGAAGACATGGATGTCAGGATGTATGCGCAAAGGTGTGTGCTGTTTCGTTCGAGTTGTCTATCTGGCCACTGACAAGGACAAAGGTGATTGATCACACTGACGAGGAGCATCTCTGTGCTGCTCCTGTCCACGCTTGTGGGAAGGTGAGCATCCATTGATTATTGAACATCAGTGCGTGTCCATTCTGAAGCAATACGCTCATTGTAGCCGTGTGGTTTGTCCGACGTGCAACTCGTCGATGGGAGTCTGTATTCCTGTCCTGGGACATGCCGAATTCCAAGGTAACTTTTCTACTACTAATAATATCATTAATTTCACGCGTTTGAAGTGATGTTGACCATGTCCTGCATCAATGCGATGCCCGCTTCTGTTCCATTCAATGCCAGCTGTGTAAACGGCTGTGTGCAGACCAAGACCACTTGCATGGTCTAGACCCTGGTGCGATCCATCTCTGTGGGTGCGTATAATGTTGAAGCGACGGTGACATTTGTCCCTGATCATAATCTACAGACAAGAGCATTTGTGTACTGCCATTTGCGCTGCCCCAGGTATATGCGAGATTGAAACGGCGCCACACTCTATCGAGGCGACGTTTACGGGCAGAAATGAAACGTTTCAGTATACCAAGGTGTGCGGTCTTCTTAGCCTCGATCGATCGTGCTGTTGCTTATCCCTCCTGCAGTATTCTCAGGGTCTGTTGTAGTGCTTGTATGCATTCTCGCGTTGACCTGACAATAACCTGAAATGACAGTTGCGAAACGCTTGAAATGCATCAAACCGATCCCACCCGGTGCTACGAAGCACAGAGGGCCTCATAACCACAGCAGGGACAAGAATGTCGTTCATTTTTGCGAAACAAAGTATGGTTACCGAGTGTTCTGCACGTGCTTTCTCTCACAGTCTTCTAGATGCGAAAACTGCGGCTACTTTTGCACGTCACCTCTTGGTAAATTGCATGTTTGGACCGAACGCTGGCGCGTGCTAACGACGTGCTCAAAGGCCATCCGCAACAAGAGCACGAGACGCGCCATGGGTCCATGTCGCGTACTCGCTGGACCATGGACGGGCCAGACGACGTACCATTAGAAATCGAAGGGCGCAAGTTCTCCACCAATGACGAAGGCGCGCCGATGATGTGTAACCTCGTTTGTTCAGCGATGGGCCGACACATCCACATCGATTATTGTCGCGCGGACGATGAGGCAGAGTGTACTGGCAACGAGGAGCTGCAGCACCTGACGAGGAGAATACAACCTGATCCTGATCGACCAAAGGACTTCCTCTCACACAGTCTGTTCTGGAAACGGAGTGGTAAGTGCATCTGCGATTTGTTGAATGTTTGTCTGAATCGTCCCTCAACAGGTTTCAAGGACCCGTACTCGAGAGAAGAGCAAGCCAACTTTGCGAAATGGTGCGTTTCTGTTTGGGTTTGGCCACGATCGACGGCTGACTCGCGACGATAGTGATGCCCTGTGTGGAGGTATGCGAGTCCCTAACGTCCTTGTTACCTGGTGATCGTCTTACGAACGTGATTGATAGGGCCAGAACATACGGCTGCTGGGGGCGGTGCAGCTATACCTTCATACTGTGTCCTGCCTCTTTTCCATGCGCCGTTGGATCCCAACACTGCACCCGCTGGAGCGGGTTATGTCTCAAATGACGGTCATCAATTCGCATGCAGGAACCCGGTCGTGATGCAGCAAGCCTATCATGTGTAAGTTCATCTGCATTCGCGCGTGTAGCACGACAAACTGACTTGAATTGGTCTTCCACAGGATCTTCGTGGCTGACCAGTAGGCTTCCGTTCAGTGTCACCTGGGTAGAGTTACTCAACGTCGTCTTATCGTAGTTCCGGTTCGATGCGCGCGACTGATCGAAGGCCGCTTCCCAATACACCCGCGACTGCTCGAATCAGCGCTAGCTCAAACAATCGTTATGGTGCTGTGCTCTCGTCGCTGTATGCTTTCTGGACAGCACGCGCAGCGGCAATCGCGAGTTCCAATGCTGCGCGACGGGACGCGTACAGTGTGGTCTTGTTTGACCATGGCGTTGCAACCCCGATTGTGAACGATTTCACGAGTGCACCAGATCAGCTGTTGGGGCCACTCCTTGGTGCTGGCACACATGGCGGCACCAACTTTAGTCTCGCGATCAATCAAGCTCAAGCAATCATGGAACAAAGCTGGAGCACAGAGAGGTGAAGACTGCATTATTTCTTTACCCCCATTCTTTTAACGGTAGTCCTCCTGTTGGTGCAGATTCCCGGTCATCATTTTCCTTTCTGATGGAATATGTAGTATTGGCGACGATGTCATGCAGGATCTGTGCCGCACGGCCATCCGACTTGGGTAAACTTGTTATTTGCTTACGGTTCTTCGAACGAGCTGATGCGCGTTCACTTTTTGCACCCACAGAAAAGCGGTTTCGTTCCATGCTGTATCATTTGGCCCGGATGGTTCCTCGATGTACCTGCGCCGCATGGCTGAAATTGCGCGAGATTCGCAGAACAATGCGCCGAGGGACCCACTCGCGCCAGCTACTGCGGCTATTCCCTCGTCGTACACGGAGGCGCTCGATACGGTGCGTGTGCCTATCTCGTATTGACTAGGCTACGTGTATCCTAAATTGTACCACACTAGGTCCAACTCGCGCAGACGTTCTTGGGTATTGCAGAGTCGTTGCGAAAGCCGAGAGGGGCACTGATGCATTGAAGTGGAATCGTGGATGATGTTTGTTGTATTTTAGCATTGTATTTGTGACGTTGTATGTCAAGGAGTTGTAGTATGTATCTTGGAAATAGCGAAATTTGTACAAGTTCAATGTTCAACAACTTGAGGGTTTTTCGCTGAGAAAATTGAGCACTGCGCGCCTCGCTGACGGACCTTTCGAGGTTCGCGGTGACGCACCATCGGCTAAGAGTGCCAGTTTGCAACGTACCAGTACCAGAGTCAATCATCCTGATTGCTAGCCCGTTTATGAGGCTGCCACGGTGTTCTCATAGATGGGTTGGTCACCAGATCTTTGCAGCTGTCTCCATGCTCGCTCCGGCTATCTCCCGTATCCGAATATGCCGGGTTAGGAAGTTCTCAGCTTCCTCGGATTTCGTCTTCCCGCCATGCCGGCCTTTCAACCCCATTCACGTTGTGACTAGCTCTCACGGCGCTCAGGTGTCAAATCGCCCTACTCTGAAAGTCCCGCGCTTCCTGCACACTGGAACAATGTACATAGGGACTCGAAAACTTTCCAACCTTTGCCGGATCATGGGACCAAGCGACGGAATCCTGACGAACCGCCGCGGCGTAAGCGCTCATGCACTATCTCTGGCACTCCAGTCTACTGACCAAAAATCCCTAGACGCTGACCCCACCCACAGGGTGGTGTGATTTCTACGCTACCGATAACGACGAGTGACGTCGGGCGCACTGATCATCGGAATTGATGATTAAGCTCACAGCTCGTCTGCTCTTCCAACTCGCCACGTCCGACAACCAACTCGCGTCGGGTCTCGGGGAATGCCTCGAAGCACTCCACTCCGTCTCATTTCTGCCCTCCCTCACGCCTCACTCGTCTTTGTCAAACACATCTCTACCCCATCGCCAACCACCAAAGCGGCGTTTGACAGAGAACACCTCTCTCGCTTCCTCTTCGCGTCGTCCATCCCCTTCGCTTGACAACCAATCGCCTCCCATTCGCCACTCACCCCCACAATCAGACCGTGATCACGCTGATCAAAACCTCCCTCTCCCTCCCGGACCCCATCTACGTCACTACAGCCTTCTTTTACCGCGAAGACGGCACGATCGATCCAACACCCGTACTCGTCGACGAAAGAACTCGCGCCGTACGTACACACGCTCCACGTCGAGGATGACCTCGAACGTCCGTCGACAGCGTTGTCATCCCACTCTATTGCCCTCTGCGAATGGGACCGTCGTCCGTGCGGGTGTCACAGGGGTGAGTGCGAATGGAGACGGCCAAACGGCTTCTTCGAGCATGACTTTCAGCTTGAATGATAAAGGGTCGGGACTCAACTTGAACGCATTGGCGTTTGTGTTGTCGTGGAATGCGATAAGTTGATCTAGACGCGCAATGAGGATGCCTCCCTCTAGGATTGAGATCAGCTTTGGCCCTCGTCCTCGTTTGCGGCTGCAACGTGACCGCAATTTTTCTTCCCGCTTCCAAATATATCTGGGTTCCCTCATACTTCATTCATAATAATGCCTTGGGCTCTCCCAATTCGTCACGACCGACAACGAGCTCGCTTTGCGCTCGAGCGACCGCTTGAACCACTCCGTCTCACGTCTGTCCTTGCCCGTGTGTCAGCGTCCCCGACCACCAAGACTTTTGGCAGAGAGCACCTCGAGCGTTCCGCTTCACGTACATCCATCGTCCATATTGTCTCGATTGGCGATCAATCGACTTATGTTTGTCGCTAACGTGTCGTTGTTTGAGACGATCCGCCGCCCCCGGGAGGAAATCCACGCAAAATTGGTAGTAGCGTTGATCTTATCCAACCCAAGGAACGATTCGACAACGGGCTTCCAAGATGAATAAAGACAGACCCGATAGAACACAAACGATCACAGGCAGTGCATCTGTACACCAAAACGCGTTTGAAGAAGGGAACACCGATATGATAACCATCACCACCACCTTTTTCCTCGAAGGAACATGCTCGTATATATAGTATACATTTATCTCAGAGAAAAGGGATTGCATGTGTAATTCACTAGCAGAACCACCGCCAATAAATATTAAATACCACTCGGCTCTATCGTACAGCGGCTTGCCCTCTGATAGACGCTACTCCCCAGTGGCCCCACTGATGGGAGAGCCTTCGTTCAACCCTGACCCATGCACTGTGCCCAGTTCGAGATCACCCGAGTTATCCGTGCCACCCTCCACATCGGGACCTTGGTTTCCGCCCACAAATACCATCGCAGACATGGTCGTATCCAGCTCTGGATTCGACCGCGACCGTACGCCGAACCCGGTATCAATATGGAGGCGACCACGGATGTCATGGTCATATAGCTCCCGAATGCTGATGATGAATCGTGGGATGAGGGTGTAAAAGATTATATAAAGGGTTATGGTCAGGAAGAGTGTGGCATTGTTTGTTGCAGCTGCGGATATGGCGAGCACATAGATTTGGTAAAGAACATTCCTATAAGTTGGGGCAAACATTTTCGTCGTTAGTATTTGTGGGGGGAGCACGAGAAAAGGGCGATGGGAAGGAAGGATAGGGGAAGATGAGAACATACACAATGAAATAGAGTATGCCATCTCTCACTAGTTTTTGCATATACCGGTTGGGCTGCCATTGCTTCGTCGCTTTGTACATGTCAAATGACTGTTTCAGTGTTTGTGAGACAGCGAGAATGACTAGCGCAGCACTGAGAATTAATCGCGGTGCAACACGATACACTTGGATTGTCGCGGGAGTGTCAATGTACGAAAGATTGCAAAACGAAAAAATGAGAACTTGGCTGACTGTCACTAAGAAAAAGGTGGTGGTTATGTGGGGCTGGCCATCGTATGTATGTATGCAATGTCCTACATACCCGAGAAGTGGGTATTGGGGTTGTTGTAGATTCCATCCAAAACCACAGCAACGATGGTTTGCGTCACTAGAATAAACAGAAGGATAGAGAGAATCGTCCTGGATCGATTCCACATTGCGTAAACACGTAAAATCATCATCACTATAGTTCACATCAACCTAGGAGGAGACATAATTAGAGGGAAAAGTAACTCACAATCAGTGGCAGAAAGGAACGCCGTGTAGGTCCAACCAGCTATCTGATATAGTACAGTGCCTTTGAAATATCCACATTTCATTTTGAGATAGTGGACATAAGTAAATCGAGCTTACATCTATTTGAGCACTATAAATTCAAGGCCTGTGTCGAAACTGTGATACGTACGTCTGTTGCAATTACATCATTAGTGGTGAGCGAGGTGTAAAATACGAGAAAAACTGACTTCTAGAGGGCCAGGAATAAAGGAAGTGCCGACTGTGAATGTACGGGTTGAGACAATCAACCTTATTTGGTACCCTTGAACGTACCGAGTGTGTTGGTCCTAAGAATTAACCATATTAAAGGATGTGCCACAACTCGGCCAATTGACCTACATAATCCAGCAAAGACCGATGTAACGGACCTATCGGAGCAGTCAGCCCAGAAAAAAATGGTCCAAACCGCCCAAAAAGAATGTACACACGATAACAAACATGGCGGAAACACAGGTCCAGGGTCTGCACTGTGAAAGCATTGTGGATGTTGTATTTGGATGATAATGGGCAACTCCTTACCCAGATGTACTCTATCTTTCAAAATTGTCAGCCACCGATACGAGATAGACGTGGAGAAGGAATGGGATACCTCTCTTGGGAAGGTGAGGACTGATTTTGACGTCGCAATGGTAATAAATACGGAATGCTCACAAACGAACCACTCACTATAATCATATACGACAGCAGTGACTATCACGACTGTATTGGTGTATCAGACACATCATTAACGGAGTTATGAGTGACCATACGGGATACATAGTTGTTTAGAACAGGAGATCCCAAGGCGGACTGTACGTCGGAGGACATGAGATATCGGGCAAATAATGATGGCAGCCAACGATTGAAAGTGGGATGGATTGTGTATGGCCTCCTGGAGAATATGGGGAAGTCTATTTATCTTCAGGCTGTCCGCGCCATGAATGACCGTTCCACCAAGATACGGCATCATTACACCAGAAAGGACTCGCGCAACACTGGATTTGGGTCGTATGATTATGGTTGTCATCCTACCTGTGGAAGAGACTCTTGATTTCTAGATGCCGAAAGAAGACTCGTACTTGCTCGGATCCAACAGGAAGGCAGTCATAGTACATCTTGCATTCGGTGTCTTGACTATTGCGTGCAACACTGGAATGTGATGACAAGCGCTGGGCCGAACCACACTCGAAGGTTGAATGATCAACACGCTGCTGCAAGGCTATGTGAGCGTATCTTCGTTACTGTGAAGAGAACAAAGGCATCAAGTATACGTGGCGTTATGAAGTTCGGAAGTTCATTCGGTATCTTGGTCCGACGGTCGTATCATCTCCTGTGCAAAGCAGCCCTCAGATAATGAAATTGGCATGATCAACACCGCACCACTACCGTGTTATTGATGTCATCGGCGGTTCGACGGATGAACAATTTTGCGCCGTTTCAAGTTGCGGCGACTCGCTATGCGGCCTGACTACAATTGGCAAGTTGGCACGTCCCTTTACCACTTCAATGTCAGGTCATCGGCAGTACGACGGATGAACATGTCGGAACAATGCGCCGTCTACGGCAAGCCATACAATTGGCAAGAAGTTGAATGTCCCTTTGCCAGTGCCACCCACTTCACTCATTCCCGTTCGTCCCGGAGCGGAGAAGGCACTCACGATAGCAGCTTGGATCAACGATGGCCATCCAGGCGGTTGAACAGCCTTTTGAGAAGATCATGACGTGGAGGTCCACATGCGTGTTTGATCGCCTCGCTACCGAGGATATCGATGTCACTTTAGACGCTCGTCCTCGATTTGGGACTGCAGCGTCGCTGCAAATTTTCTTTCGCTTCCTTCGTCGGTCTCTGCCATGACGCGGTCACAGCAACGTCTGCTCTCCCAACTCGCCACGTCCGACAACGAGCTCGCTTCGGGTTTCGAGCAATGTCTTGAAGCGTCTCGTCTCATCTCTGCCCTCCCTCAGGCCTCACTCGTCTTTGTCAAATACATCTCCACTCCATCGCCAACCACCAAAGCGTTGGGTAGTGAACACCTCTCTCGCGTTCCTCTCCGCGTACGTCCATCATCCATCTCCTTCGCTTGACAGCCAATCCCATCCTTGACCCCATCAGACCGTGATCACACTGATCAAAACGTCCCCCCCCTCGGACCCCATCCACGTCACCACCGCCCCCTTTTACCGCGAAGACGGCACGATCGATCCGACGCTCGTCCTCGTTGACGAAGACTCATGAAAGGAACTCGCGCCGTACGTACACACGCTCCACGTCATGACCTCGAGCGTCCGTCGACGGCGTTGTCATCCCACTGAACCGCCCTCTCTGGGAATGGGTCCGTCAGTGCGGGTGTCACGATGGTGAGTGCGAATGGAGAAGGCCCAGCTGCTTCTTCGAGCATGACTTTCAGTTTGAATGCTCAAGGGTCGGGACTTGAATGCGTTGGCATTTGTGCCGTCGGGGAATGCGATAAGTCGATCAAGACAGGCAATGGAGCCTTCCCTCTAGGATTGAGATTAGCTTTGGCCCTCGTCCTCGTTTGCGACTGCATCGTGACCGCGATTTTTCTTCCCGCTTCCAAATATATCTGGATCCCCTCATACCTCATTCATAATGATGCCTTGGGCTCTCCCAATTCGTCACAACCGACAACGAGCTCGCTTTGCGCTCGAGCGACCGCTTGAAGCACTCCGTCTCATGTCTGCCCTTGCCCCCCCTTCCCTCGTGCCTCGTACACGTGTGTCAGCGTCCCCGACCACCAAGACTTTTGGCAGAGAGCACCTCGAGCGTTCTGCTTCACGTCTGTTCGTCGCCGATCCCCACCCGACCGCGGATCGGTTGGTTCGCGTTCGACGCTGGTGCCCACCATTGTTTGAGACGATCCGCCCTCGGGAAGCAATCTACGCAAAACTGGTGACAACACAGACGAACACGGGCAATGTATAAACGCGTTTTAGGAAGGACGCAGTCCGAGAGGATGCCACCGCCCCTTTTTTTTTCTCGAAAGTTTCCATAGTGCATACATACATCTAGCCTGGAGTAAAAGGAATTGCATATGTAGTTTGGTAGCAGAGCTACCGCCAATAAGCATCTGTCATTTTTATCTTCCAGCCTTCTGATCGTTCTCCTGTACCTATTCACTGCTCCCAATGGGCGAGTCTTCATTCAATCGTGACCCATGCACTCTAGTACCCATTTCAAGGTCGCTTGAGTTACTGGTGTCGCTTTGCGACTCAGGACCCTGATTTCCGGCCACAAATACCATTGGAGACATGGTGGTGTCTGGACCGGCATTCGACTGCGACACCACGCCGAGCCCGGTATCGATGTGAAAGCCACCATAGATATGATGGGCGTTTAGCTCCCGGAGGCTGATGATGAATCCTGGGATGAAGATGTAAAAGGCTACATAAACAATTGGAGCTGCAAATAAGGCGGGTAAATGATTGGTTTGAAAAAGAACATTCCTATAAGTGGGGCGAACAATTTTGTCGTGAGCATTTCAAGTTGTGGGAGTAAGTGTCAGGAGCACGAGCAAAGGTTGACGGGCAGGAAGAATAGGGGAAAATGAGAACATACACGACGAAATAGAGAATTCCATCTCCCACTAGTTTTTGCATATACCGGTTGGGCTGCCATTGCTTCGTCGCTTTGTACATCTCAAATGACTGTTTCAGTGTTTGTGAGACAGCGAGAATGACCAGCGCAACAGTGAGAACCAATCGCGGTGCAGTGTGATACGTTGGAAGTGTCGCTGGAGTGTTAATGTACGAAACCGTGCAAAACGAAAAGTCGGAAACTTGGCCTATTATCACTGAAAAGGTGGAGGTTACGGGAGGCTGTCTAGTATTGTATTCATGCATTCGATTCAATACATACCTGAGAGGTAGGTATTGGGGTTGTTGTAGATTCCATCCAAAACCACAGCAACGATGATTTCCGTCACGTAAAGGAACAGGAGGATAGAGAGAATCGTCCTCGATCGATTCCACATTGCGTAAACACGTAAAATCATCATCACTATAGTTCACATCAACTTAGGAGGAGACGTGGTTATAAGCCAAGGTAACTCACAATCGGTGGCAGAAAGGAACACTATAAATGCCCAACCGGATATCTGATATATCACAGTACCTTTGAAATATTACAACTCGGTTTGAGATCGTGGACGCAAGTCAACTGGCATGCTTACATCTATTCGAGCATTATAATTTCAAGGTCTGCGTCAAACTATGATACGTACGTCTGTTGGAATTGGATTGGTGGTGAGCAAGGTGTAAAATGGGAGATGAAAAACTGACTTCCAGAGGGCCAGGAATAAAGGAACTACCGTCTATGACTGTACTGGCTAAGATAATGAACCTTATTTAGCACCCTTGAACATACTGAGTGCATTGGTCCTAAGAATGAATTCAGGATTAACCATGTTAGAAGATGTGCTACGGCTCAGCCAATAGACCTACACAATCGAGCAAAGACCAATGTAACGGAGCTATCGGAACAGTCAGTCCAGAACAAATGGTCTAAAGTGCTCGAAAATGTTGTACACACGACGACAAACATCGTGGAAACCCAGGTCCAGGGTCTGAGCTATAAAAGCATTGGTGACGTTGTATCTGATTGATATTGGGCAACTCCTTACCCAGATATACTCTATCTTTGACAATTGTCAGTGATCGACACGAAGTAGAGGTAGAGAAGGAGGGAGATACCTCTTTTGAGAAGGCGAGGACTGGTTTTGACGTCGCAATGGTAATGAATACGGAATGCTCCCAAACGATTTGCTCACTATAATCATATACGACAGCAGTGACCATCGCGACTGTATTGGTGTATCAGACTTATCATTAACGGAGTTATGAGTGACCATACGGGACACATAGTTATTTTGAACAAGAGATCCCAAGGCTGACTGTATGTCGGAGGACATGAGATGTCA
>JBBPRQ010000431.1:0-27540 GCA_038093095.1 Boletus insuetus | reverse complement strand
TTGGGAGAGGTGGTGGCCGGCTTTGGAGCCGAGTCTGAGGCGAAGACGAGCTCAGCAGGAACATTTTCTCCAAGATGACGGGCGAGCTTAGCCATCCTCTTCCGACGTGTTTCGGCGACGTCGGGTACGGAAGGCGTGATAGGGGTAAGAGGGATGGGTGTGCATGGGGTGGGAGGGAGTGGTGGTGCGACACGATTGTCAGTGGGTAAGACCGAGACCGTGTTGATTCGCAGATGGAGCTGCGGTATTTTATCACCCGGGCGACGCCTACGAGTGGTGGGCAAACCAGGAGGATTGAACGAAAGCGATTCGGAGCTCTGCACGCGCGGTGCAATATGGCAAGGCAGAGCGATGGACGAGGCAGATGGAGAGGGATCATGGGAGGAGGATGTAGATGTGGAAGATGTCACAGATAACGAACTACATTGGTTGTGAGTGAAGATGGAACCTTGACGCTTCAACGTTTTAGAAGTGGTCCTCCCGAGGGGGAGCAGCACGAAGGATGTGTTGTTCTCCAAAAGATATGGCGTGGTTCCCAGAACTGCGCCAAGCTTCCTCGTCGAGCGTATGAGACGCGAGCGCTGATGCGAATCGAGGGTATTGGTCGTTGGGGGGAGATGGGGATAGCCGGTTAATGGTGAAGAAGACATGCCAGACGTCTTGAGAGAGAAGAAAAGGGTAGAGAATAAAGTCGTCGAGAAGCCCCGGGGGGGTATAAAATAGTTGTGCAACCCTGGTGGAACAATTGCGACCCGACTCGTCGCGAACAATACGTTGTCGGGAATGGAAATGTTACATAAGGCCCTAATTACAAGATGACCCTGATTTGGTCTGGACAAGTCATTGTGTCCACACAAGGGCCACACGAATGTGCGGTCTTGGGGATGTCAGATGGCACGGTGCCGAATGAAAGCGCCATTGGGTGGAGTGAGTCGGTCCGAGACCCCGAGTTGAGTCTGCATTGACGCCGACCTCGATCTTACTAGCAACCAATGCCATGTGCTCCTCCTGTCTATAAATTGCATGCGTCAGTTTTATTTCCCTACTCGTTGGGCAGCTGACCACTCTAGGCACTTGGACGACCCAATTTGTATATGGCACATTGTGGCATGACCACCCATCCATGCCAGCCACCATGCCGGAGCGTCCGACTCTGGGGGTAGCGTACGAATACATTTGTCCACTTGAGAACGAAGCAAACTTGGAATTCCATCGTGGCTTCCGGCGTCAGGTCCGCCAGGTACGTACGTACGAATTACGCCTTCATTTTATTCGGTTTCTTTGGATTCGCGCTCTCGCCGCAGAGAAAAAGGAACCGAAAAAAATCTGGCACAACTTTCAACCCTGCTCTCATCTGGTCCATCTCACGCTTTATAAAGACCCTATTTGCTCACAGAGCAAAGCCTAGCCATGTCCAGGCGTTTCGGTCTCGCATTGCTGTCCGCAGGCGTGTGCTTGCTCTTTGCACCCTTCGTTTCCGCCCTTGGTTCATCTTGCTCCGCACCGCTAACAACCGGTCAGGCTCAACAAGGCGATCCATATTGGCTACAAAACATCAAACATCAGGGAACGTCCGCGTTCAATCCCAACTCAACTTACCAAGTCTTTCGAAATGTCAAGAATTTCGGCGCCAAAGGTGACGGCGTGGCCGACGACACTGCAGCCATCAAGTTCGACTCTTGGCTTTCGTACAAGTTCCTTGGCTAAAATTTGCCTTCCAGCGCGGCCATGTCCGAGGGATATCGTTGTGGTTATGGATGTCAATCATCAACGTGAGCGCTTCCCGCCCATGGTCCCCCATTTCACTCACAGATGTTTTCTAAGCCTGACACCTGCTATCGTATATTTCCCGCCCGGGTACGGAAACCTAACGCCTGACGCGAGCACTTACTTATTAGACCGCCAGGCAATATCTCGTATCCTCCGCCATCAATACTTATTACTATACCCAAATGATCGGTGATGCGAGGACACCGCCAACGCTCCTTGCTTCTTCAAATTTCACAGGTTTTGCTGTCATCGGTAAGCATTGCCTCGTGTAGACAGTCCTTACGTTTACCAAGTACGTCCTTGAAGATGCCGACCCATATGTTCCCGGCGGTGGCGGTGCTCAATGGTTCATCAATCAAGACAACTTGTATGTCAAGTATTATGCATGGCGATCGCCCTGATATGATATCAACGCTCTCCTACACAGTTACCGCTCTGTGCGCAATCTAATCATCGACTTGCGTCGAGTGAATGCCACCACACCTGCGATTGGTATCCATTGGCAAGTATCTCAGGCAACCTCGCTGATCAATGTCGTCGTGGAAATGTCACAAGCAAATGGCACGCAACATCAAGGTACGGGCTCCCATGTTTTGAATCGAATCAATACTCAATGAGCTCACATCGTATTTCAGGTCTTTTCATGGAGAATGGAAGGTGAGAATGAACCCTTGGAACGCACCAAATCAATACTCACTCCACACACTAGTGGTGGTTTCATGGGTGGTATGTAATTCATGTTTCGTACAGTGATATGCTTAAAGGTCACTCGCAGATATCGTCTTCAACGGAGGTATGTCTCTCTCGATCTAGATCTCACCAAAGTTATATAATCGTGGCAGGGAAAAATGGCATTTCTGTTGGTAACCAACAGTTCACCGTACGGAATCTTACTGTCAATAACGCAGTTGTTGGTGAGTACACTATCTATCACTTTTGCACTACCGCCCTGATGTTTCCTAAAGGTATCAATGCTGTATGGAGTTGGGGTATGGGTTTGGTCCTGACTCACGCGTGTTACGTACTCACCAGTTGGATAGGTTGGACTTACCAGCGTGTATCCATCAACAATTGCTCGGTATGTGCAGCCACCTTCCGGCTCCTCCATTCCCTGACATTCCGTCGATTCTCAGATTGGCTTTAGTTTGACGACCGGTGGAACAACATCTGCAACTCAGGTGAGTGTCTGCTATCCATGTTACCTGGTATCCGGTTGACACTACCAAGACGGTTGGCTCTGAAGCCATCATCGATGTGACGGTAACGAACACCCCTGTTTTCGTCCAAACTACGACGGCCAGCAACGGCACCCTTGCAGGTTCCATTGTGCTGAACAACGTGCGGCTACAAAACGTTCCAGTTGCAGTTGGAGTCAACGGGGGCAAGATTGTGCTCAAGGGGTCCTCTAGCTCGATGTACATCGACTCCTGGGCCCAAGGTAACGTGTATGCCGGGAATGATGGAGTACCTCATTATACCCAAGGATATATTAAACCACCACAAAAGCCATGGAACATTATCGACTCGCAGGACAACATATTTGGCAGAGGACATCCTCAGTATCCTGACTATTCCGTTGATCAAATTGCTAGCGTAAAGTCGTATGGTGCAGTTGGTGATGGTCACACAGACGATACCGCAGCCTTGCAAAGAATCTTTGATATGGTATGCTTTGAGTTGTTGCCAATCTGCCAATGCTGA
Source organism: Boletus insuetus (assembly GCA_038093095.1). Lineage (NCBI taxonomy): Eukaryota > Fungi > Basidiomycota > Agaricomycetes > Boletales > Boletaceae > Boletus > Boletus insuetus. The sequence continues at coordinate 24,069 of JBBPRQ010000431.1, read as the reverse complement.
GCATGTTTCAATAGTTTGCTGGCTGTAAACTCATCTTCTTCGATGCCGGATCATACTATATCACGGATACCCTTTACATCCCTGCCGGTTCGCAAATCGCGGGAGAGGCATGGTCGGTCATTCTCGGTGGTGGCGCCAAGTTCCAAGATCAGAAAAATCCCAAAGTGATGGTAGAAGCTGGCGCGCCTTATACCAGCGGGATCCTAGAGATTACGGACATTATCTTTTCCACCGTCGGACCCGGTATGTCGTTCAAGGCAACATCGCTAGTCCTTACTTAGTCATCAAAGCGCCCGGTGCCATCCTTGTTGAGTGGAACGTAAAACAACCTTGGGATCAGCAAGGTGGTGCAGGCATGTGGGACACTTATTTCCGGTACGTCCGAGTGCTTGGTTCTTGAAGTCATTCTGACCTCGTTTGAATCTAGTCTCGGCGGAGGTAAGTATTGAGAGACGACCAAAGTACGAGACCTAACGTTTTCTTTGTTTCAGCTGCCGGTACGAAGCTACAGTATCCACAATGCCCTTCAGGCAACCTCAGTCCCGATTGTCAGGCTGCATTCATGGGTCTGCACCTGACCCAGGGGTCTAGTGCATACCTTGAGGTGAGCAGCTTGTCGACATCATCTTGAAATCTCTTGTTGACGTGCTGTAGGGAACCTGGATTTGGACTGCTGACCACGACCTCGATGACCCTCAGGGACGTCAAACAAGTATTTTCACTGGGCGCGGGATATTGTCAGAATCCTTTGGCCCTGTCTGGATGATCGGTACTGGTAAGTTGATCAACTTATCTGACAACGTACAGACTACTAATGTTGCTATTAGCTTGTAAGTGTGTCAAACTCCAAAGCTGAGACACGGCTTTGATTCTGCCTCAACTCCAGCTGAGCACTCTGCTCTCTATCAATACAATTTTCACTCTGCGCAGAATCACTGGATCGGCTTTGCGCAGACCGAGACTGTAAGACTTTGCCTTTCAGAGTGTGGATGTTTCCTTATTGTAGCCAAACTAGCCGTACTATCAACCGATCCCACCTGCTCCCCAACCCTACTCCATCAACTCGGCTTACTATGATCCCATGTTTAATTCTTCGAACCCTATGGCATGGGCCATGTATGTGGTGCAGTCCTGGGATCTTACGCTCTTTGGTGAGGTTGTTCATCCGCTCAGGCTGACGATTGTCTTACGTGCCCGTTTCCCTCAGGTGGTGGCTTCTACAGTTTCTTCCAGGTATGCTCAAATTGTTTCACACTCTGGACATGACCCGATGCTTATTTCTGACGGTAGAACTACACTCAAGGCTGTCTTGCCAACTACACCTGCCAAAACGGTATCCTCAACATTGATGACCAGTCGACGATCATGCTGTATAGCGTCTCGACCGTCGGCACAACCTACCAGCTCACTATACAAGAACAAGGTATCATCAATGAGAAATATAACCGAGATGGATTCCAGGAGACTTTCACCGCGTGGTCACGGTCACCTTTTTGATCATTTGTCTCAGGAGTTATTTATTGCTCTGGACATTTAAGTAATGTGTCGAAGAGGATGATGTTGGTTTCTTGTTGGTTTCCTGTGGGTTGAGAGATATTTATCTTTGATACGTGATACGTATACTCCTGTCGTTACCCGTAATGGTTTTGAGACGATTTCCATAATATGTATCGCTGTGGCTGGAAACTGAGTTGAGTCCTTGTAAGTTGTATACAGTACTCTGCCATCATCCTGTCATTTTTCATGTGTACGTTCGTTGTCCAGTAACGCACGTCTCCGACTTTTTGTCCAAAGAAAAAACAAGTCATTTCCGTCTATAGCAGCGCAATGCTGCAGGACTTGTCGCATATGGATCGCATTACCCAACTCCAGGATGAGATACAACGGGTGAGTAGAATCGAACACGTTCAGCTTGACCCACGAATGACGATACTTGTTGTTGTTTTCCCCCCTGCCTCGTCCATGTCATTCAATCGACACGCTGGGTGTGTGACGAACGAATGCTCTCGCCGCCGCCGCATCGACACAGCTCCTGATGATCATGTCGAGTAGCATCGGCTACCTCACCTCGCGTTCGACCTTTGTCCAGGTCAGCCCCGAAATACCGATCACGAAAACGCGCAATCCGGACAAGTTTGATCCGCCAGACGTGTTTGAAGGTGGGTGTCTCTGTCGTGTGTCTTGTGTCTTGTGTTTTTTTTCTGGGTGTTCCGTATCCCGGGTTCCCTTTACCCCCGACATCACCTCCCCACCTTTGTTATCATCCTGTTTCGCCATCATCGCTTGTGTCCTGTCGTTGTCGCTCACTTGGTCCGTTCCTACGCGACTCTTTTTTTCCAATTTCAGCAAACAAGCAAGAACTCGTCGACGACTTGATCGTCAAGGCAAAACAAATCAAAGTCCTCCTTCAATCTCTCCCCGTCCCAGAACCCGAAGAAACTCAGGCAAGTTCTCGTTGTCTCTACCATGACGTGATCAGGGTGCTGACGATCACGATCCCCGTTTTTTTTTTTTTGACGCGGTGGCTCCCCTCCACACACATGCGCGCGCGCGCGCATCGATCCTTGGTACAGGCACACCGCCTCGAAGCGCTTGAAACGGCCATGACGGAAGCAAACGAAGAATACATGAGAGCAGTCGATCGCGCGAGTTCGTCATCCGTATTCTTCTTTGACCGACGTCGTTGCATGTATCGCTGAAACAATTCCCCCTCCCCCCCCCTTTCCTGCCCCTCTGTCACCGCTCGCACAGAGAGACTCCATCGCCAGTACTCGGAGCTGTTGCGCTCCTTGTTGGATAATGCAGACGTCCACGTTGACCTGTCTACGGTACCGACGTCGAGTTGAAGCGTCAGTGGTGAACATGTGCACGCCGAGGTGTCGTGTCGGTATCGTCGCCGATACCTCCCCCCTCCGGATTGGTATGGTCGAGTCCATTTTTCATCATCATCCCCCCGCTGAGTGGGCGTTCTGGGCGAGTGGTCATGCTGGGCGAAGGAACGGACGTTTCACTTAAGTAGTCTGGACGTCTAGACGGTTCCTGCTGTATCACTCTCGTCTACGCATCATGGGAACACGGACCATTCTTCTAAAAGGGAGGGTATATTCTATCGTAGTGCGCGTGTGATGGGGACAGGGGAAGAAGAGTCAGAGGCGATACCTCGACGACTGCAATCTTCATCCAGGATGCCGAGCAACTGGTGATGGCGGCTCATACGCTGACTCATCTGCATCTCGCTCATGGGAAGGAAAATGATTTGCACCAGTTGCCGAGACAAAGCACGAAAAGTATGTATACAAACGAACCAGCCAACACGATGTTCTAATGCCAAATGGCCACCGTCTCCGAGTCTTTGCGTTCCTAACCTGGCGGCGGGACATATACGATGATGGCGTAATCTCTATAGAACGTGACACACGTCTCAACATGGGGATGCTCAATATTATCGAGCACGATAAAGGGGCGGCGAGGCACTATTTCGATCCCAGAAGCTCTGACTGACATCTTCGTGAAGGACATTGTGTCGAAGTCGGGATTGGGTATGGCTTGGCCGGTCGGAGGTGCTGCAATGATCCACTGTGCAGCCTGCCGGCAAGACGGGTCCAGAGGAAGACCAGCGATAAACTCCGACCAGACGTCCGAGTTGCTATTGAGAATTTTGAGTGTGATGTGGGCGGTCCCGGGCTCGAAATCCAAAGGTTCGACAGTGACTTTGATCACATGTCCAGCGGAGATGGCAAGTGGACTCCAGATGATGTCCCCCCACAGGGCAAATCCTATACATAAAAAAAGTGAGAAAGGTGACTGATGCATGGTTTAATGTCACTCTACCCCTGTAAGCGACCCCATTTTGGCGTACCGTCATAGCGATGCCAATCCCAATGACAATGCTATCACACGTGCTGATACCCACTATGATATACAAACCCGAGCCAATGACACCCTCAACAGTCGGGACGGTAAACGTGCCGGTGACAAATTGGACAGTTTCTTTCTATCGGAACAAAGCAGAATGAGACCAAGTGTTAAACGATCAATAGGAAACACGCGACCGGTTCCGCGATCCAGGTAACACCAGCAAACTGGTCAAGTGGCAAAGGCGCGGTGGTATTGTTGATAGACTTCTCGACATGGTTAAGAAATGGGGACAGTTGCTTCTCGGGATAGCCCGCGAGAGCTGCAGAAAAGAACAAGAAACTGGAGACGAGAGCCCCATGCAAGTGCATGGCGAGAGATGATGATAGATGGTGAGGTTGGCATTGAAAGCCCCGCGCGGCCTCACGGTTTTGTAGAGGTCGGGTGGGTCTGAAACACACATATGTCGTTCGAACGCCGCCGACAGTTGTGTGTACAGTAGATTAGTCGGAGCTGGTTAACACGGTGTTAGATAACGAAAACGGACAGAGTCTGTATCACCTCACCTCCGTTGTGATCGACGGCATGATAGTGCCATGGGTGTCTGCTTCGCTTGAATCCCCTCCGAATTTACCCTTGGTTGCCTCCGGCGGATATCTACAGTATTGCCTAGCCCGATAAGCGAGTCGCAGTATGCGGATGTCAGCGTAAGAGGAAACCGTTACACTGCACCCCCGATGAGATTTGCGGTCGCAGGGGTATTCATGACCGTATGTCATGTCTGACCCTGCCTCCGAATCCCCCGCAGCCCTTCCTGTTTTGACGAGCGTTGATCTGAACGATTCAGAATTAGCCGCCTGGCATGCATATAATGGAATTTGGGACAGGACCGTATATCGAGCAATACGTCCCTTGCATGACGAAGCTATTTCAAACCGCCACTTTGGGACATACGGCCCCATGTCGAGACACGTCGTAGCAGAGTTCAAGATACACCAACATGCACACGCGGATCAAAAAAAAAAATCCAGTGGAGTTGCGGCAAGTTGCAGCCTAGCTCTAGCCATGAGCTTGAACTCCGACGCAATGAACGAGACTACTTGAATCAGCTCACAGGTGTCCTTTACTATCACGAACGACCAAGTCGGATGGATCAAGATTTATATGGGTATTAGTAAGAACGAGTGTGAATGATCAAATAAATACCATAACCCTAATTTTTACGTTTGAGGAAAGGTAGTACTAGTATTCCAGATGATGGGTTGGCACTGATACACAATGATTTAGAATGCGTGACAATATATCAAACATGAAAAATATGCTCATCAGCTCGACCTACGGCTGACCATAGCGCGGATGATTTGGAAGGTAGTAGCCAGGGGTGGGCAGCAACTATTTCACTACATCCTGAGTTCCTTCTGTACGTCTTTGATGTTGGAGCGATTCCACTCGCCTACCCAGTCTTGCCTTGGTCGCCCATGGTTTGGTCCGCTGTCAGGGAACCCTGTGACTTGGGTGGGCATGACATGAACAGACCGAGAGCGACTTCTCGTGGGATGATTGGGAGAGGTGGTGGCCGGCTTTGGAGCCGAGTCTGAGGCGAAGACGAGCTCAGCAGGAACATTTTCTCCAAGATGACGGGCGAGCTTAGCCATCCTCTTCCGACGTGTTTCGGCGACGTCGGGTAAGAGGGATGGGTGTGCATGGGTAAGACCGGGACCGTGCAAGCAAAAAAGACCCACGACGATGCGATCCCAGTGGACGTTGACATGTAAGAAGTTACTGCAACGCGCCCGGCTCTACAGCCCAACCAAAGGAGATCATTGACCTTGAGAGCCTGGCATTCTGTCAGGGAAGGCACTTGATATCGAACAAAAATGCAAGCTTTCCGACGGGTCTTTCAAAGGGCTTTGAAGAAATCCGCGTCCCTAAGCACGTTGGCAGCGACGATGAGCTCGTTCCCGTTACCAAGCTACCCGATGTTTCCACAAGTGCTGCGAAATTGTTTGCATATCATACACGGCCACCCCGGTCAGGGGTCGTACTATCCTTGTCTTATCTATCATACACGCCCGATGTCGAATGATCCGCCCAACCTCACGCAACATAAATAAACTTGTTCATATCGTGATCATCCCGCTTCAAATACTCTTGCTCCACCAACCCAACGATCCGCTGCTTGATCACGTTCACCTCGGGCACAAAGTGGTTCTTGACCGCCTCGATTGTTTGCGTCTTGAGCGCTTCGTACGTGAGCTCCTTTTTCGCTTTCATGATCCGAACGATCGCCGCGTCGAGGTAGTGCTTGCGGTCCGAGTCAATGTGGGATTGCGTGCGTTTCGATTCTTCAGGCTGTCAAATGCGTGACGTAGACACGGCACATGTCAGCAAGCGTGTACGATGGTACCTACAAACGACGCGATGTGCGTGTGGGCGATGGCATCAGCCGACGTACCGTATCCTTTGCCTGGATAGAGTTGATGTGCACCTTGGCCCTCGGAAACGTAAAGTCTGCATTAAAGTAAAACACGTCCTCCTCATTAACGTCTTTCCCTACAGGTCGTTTCCGGAGGACTTTTTTGTTGGCACATGCGAGACTCTGAAGGGTCCGTTTGAGCTCAGACGCGTCTGGTGTGTGTATTGTCCAATGTCAGCTTTTTGTTCGCCGTGGCGCCCAAGGGATTTCGTGTGACTCACCCATTCGGGTGGCCTCCAGGATGGCCTTGTACCCAATCTCCGTCTCCTCGTTGAAGAGGAGTAACACTGCAGCTTGGTACAGGCTGACGGTCAAGTCCTTGTTGCCAGCGTTAAACCTCGCTTTGATCGTGGCCGTACCGAGTGAGTGGTCCCACTCGAGTTTATGTCCTTGATGCTTGGCCTTGTAGAATGTAGTGTAGTGCAGAAGATCAGTGTGCATCTACAAAACGCGAACCATTAGGAGCGAAAAAAAAGAGAGGTGATGCGAACGAGCATACAGAAGGATGCAAATCGACGTCTTTTTTCCGCGCTGCGAATGGCCATACGCTCCGTTGGAGAACCATCACAGAAAGCGTTCGAGCGCTGCTCGCTTCTGGAATGCGGTTGTGGAATTCCCTCAGTATTTCCCTGGAGAGAGCGAGATCATTAAACATGTGATCTCCCTGTCCGAACTCGGGATCGTATTCTGAAAGAAGGGACATGCATCACCGAGGGAGGGTGTAACAAAGGGCGATGACTCACTTTCCTTTAATATCCTCAGCACTCCCTTCTCAAAGTCATCAGACGCACTCTTTTCGAGCAACAGCCTCCTCGCCAAGGCCCTCGTATAGAAGGTCCTAAATACGTCTTTATCATCGGTGAATCTGTACAACGCCAGCACCTTCTCCAGCATAGACTCCCATTCTCCGTCAGAGATATCCCGTTGTCCACGACGCATGAGCTTGTCGAGGTGTCGGGCGATGAGTTCCGCAGGCTTGTTTCGGCGAGTTTTAAAACCAGTGGTAAAGGCGTCGGTAAGCGCATACGAAAAGGAAGAATTTGGAGCCGAAGAGGAAACAAAGGAATCTTGAAGCGTGTGGTCTGCAAAGGTCTTGAAAGTGAGGATGCGTTCAACCATGTCGTCTTCGTGTTCCATGTCTTTGACAATGTTCCCAACACTCGTCTAGATGCCAGCCAAACCCGTCAGTCAGAAGGACGGATAAAACATGAGGAAGACGAGCATTACCTGTATGAAAGATTTAAACTCTCTGCAAAGTATACTCAGCCTGTCGAGAGCCTCGAACTCTGCATACATCGAACGGAGTTGGTCGGTACCCTGTGCATTCATGAGCGGGCCAAGAGCTACGTCGCACGTCAGATACCAGCAACGAAACAACGCGGACGCACGCACCTCCCTTGGCAAACCAGTCCAACCTCGCCTCCAACAAACCCCGCCTGCAAGCCTGCACGACCTCCTTGATGGTCTCGCCGATACCGCCGCAGACTGCTTCGGTTCTCTCACGCTCTTCGCCGGTGCGCTCTGTGACGTGATCCAGAAAGTGCTCCGCAGTGAGGTCGAGTTTCTCAATCTTGGCGTTCGCCTCGGCAATATAAAACGATAACGTTTGCTCGAGAATATAACGCTCAAATATGACGGCATATACGTCGTGAAGGAGAAGATGACGGACAAGGTTCCTGATCATGTCCCGGCTAGGGTGAATGGACCTACAGAGGGTGAGCGGGTGTGGTCAAGAGAGAAGCATAAGGAACTGACCTCTGAGTTCTCTCCAGATTCAACCATTCCAAAACGCTTCCACGAATGCTGTCGACTATCTCCGAGCTGCTTAGTACTTTCTGCTTGAAGGACGTAAAGGCGAGATCACTCGGAAAGAGTCAGCCCATCTATAAAAAAAAAACCCCAAATCACATACCGAATGTTCTGACGCTTCTTGTCCTTGAGAATAAAACCGCGATCGAGATAGGACAACAAAGACTGCAAGAGGGCCTGAAACGAGCAAAAATCGCCATATGCACCTTAAAGCGTATCCTAAAACGGCTGACCGAGACGTACCACCTTGCTCTCGAACCACTCACAGACTTGAACAAATTGCCCCAGCCAATCCATGAGGTTATTCGTTTCCCTGGAACGCCTGAGTTCATGAAGTAAACATGTGTTGCAATAGTCGATTTCCATGACGAGCATATCGTAGAGCTTTTCTCCCTGTCCCGGGATGCGAACCTGTGAACAACAGGTGGTGTAGATGCTCTCAAACGTCGCTGGCAACATCTCTGACTGGGAGCCCTTGGTAAGCAGGCATCGCGTGCAGTGTTTTAGAAGCACGAAGGGGTTGGGAGATGCTTTACTTGGTGCCTTTGCTGAAGGGATGAATGAGCACCCTAATGTATATGCCATCCTCGATGGCGTTACTCACGCGTCAGGATCTGGACTTGTATTCTGATGGGCCCGCTCTCCTCTGCCGCTTTGCCTTTGAGATCTCGCGACCTGCATGCAGAACCAGAGTCAGAGTCGTGATCCAAGCGTGGGGTCTTGTGTGGGTGAGATCCCAACCGCTCATGACGATCAGCTGCGTGTTCGACGACACTCGAGCGATGGGCGGTGAAGGCTTGGGATGTCTTTGGAAGCGATAAAAGCTTGCTTAGTACATCCGTCATTGCAGCGTACTATGGCTTGGTGAGAGTCGATGACGCGCCACTAGTACGTGAGACCGTTTGAGATTAGATTCGACGTCTCTACGCTAGTGACTAGAACGCAGCGAGTACAGTAGCTCTGATTGCAATATGTAGCAGAACAGACGCGATCAAGTAAACATAAAGGTTACCAACCAGCTTGTAAACCAATCCCCGTAGACGACTATCGTCCGTGCGATATGCCGTGGTGAATCCTTTAAACCGGTGTTTCCAGGGAGAAGCATACTCCAAAAATAACGTATACAGTATGGGATGCATGAAAAAAATAAATCAAATGGGGATAGTTCCTCTCCTCAAACAAAGAATCGAAGACGACGGGGGTCCGACAATACGTAGGTAAAGCCAACTGTTTCAGCGTCAGAGCATGACCTCGCGAATCTGTGGATAAAAGGGTCAACCACGAAGCGTCAGGAGCGCAAAGAAGCCAGGGCTCTGCGCGATAGTCGGACTCGGAGGATTTACTCACGTTCCTGCTGACAATGGCACTGTTGAGCCATTCCCGGTTGAATCCGACGAATCGGCGGGGCAATTTCCAAAAAGTTGTAGCGCGCATTGAAATGACAGGATGATTGCAATAACGTCGGGGGCATTAGAGCAAGAATGGATCCGCAATTACGTGTTGAAGTGTACCAAAGACATACGGCAATGGAATGATCAGTACCAGGTAAACCGCACAATGAGAAGAAGAAACACAGGTATGGTTCATTATCCATCGAAATCGAGCAAGGAATGGATGAACAAGTTTGTGCCGACAACAACACGAGGCAAGACGCGTTCGACAGATCAAGGTTACGCAGGCGACGTCCCAGAGTACAGGGACAAAAGTGACAGAACCAAAACAAATTAGATCAGTGCCGCGACTTCAAGATTGACTCGGAGAACGATGCTATGAAGAAAGAAATTGTCGGGTAAGAGATTTAAAAAAATGAGCGTACGGTTGTAGAAGATCAAGATTGCAAGACAGGATAAAGCAGGATTGTGACTCACTCTATCGGGTAAATCAGCAGGCTGATCTCGAAACGTTTTGGAAAACTGTACGTACCTTCGACTGCAGCCATCACCACCCTTAGCATCGCTGTATCTGTTGCCGTTGTTACACTAGCAACCACTTAGAATCAGTAAGCGAACGCTCTTTGTTACGTACTGTATGTATATCTCGCGCTCCTTAGAGCGGCCCGCCTTTTGTGCAAGTCGCGAAAAGCGCCTTCTAAAGTAATCACGGCCCGCTTTTGCGTCCATTGCTTCACCTTCAAAGTCCTAAAAAAAATAACATATTATAGTCAACGTCACACTGCAACTTGTTGTGTTCATACCGGAAAAAAGTTCTTAATATCTGAATGAATAATTTTCTTTCGGAATAAATCATCCTTGTTTAGGAATAATATCTGCCAACTCGTAAGAACAGTGCCAGTATACGAGAGTATAGAGACCCACTATTGATGTCTGTTTGAACCACTGGGAATGACATATTGAATCCCAGATGGTCATAGCATCTTGCATTTGGTTCTTGGAGAAAAGTGAGCATCGAATGAGACGAGAAACAAATGACCCACAGCGTCTCGGTCTTCCACAAGACATTGGTCATAGCCACTGAGGCTGACTAAGAATAGTATACTTGTGACGTCTTGGAAACAGTGTATCCACTTTCTTCTCTCGCTCTTCTGTCCACCCACGTCGACCATGAGCATTTCATGATCCTTGAGCAGAAACGTCGTTTCGGTGATACCGATTGTTCGCGCTCGGCATTGAACGATGTCCTGTTCCGTTGGTTTGTAGGTCTCTTCGAACAGGCGGTCCAAATCCGGGAAGAAGTAAGCTAAGCTGTGGATGGTGCTAAGCACGTACGATGCGATACGACGAAAGTGGGTGCTTACTTCTCTGGCAAGGCGGCCTCGTTCCCTCGCTGGTAGGTTCTTCGAATGGCCTTGTCTTCCCAGAGAGCTTTGAGAGGTCCATAATACGTTCTTGAAAAGGGCTGATAGGGTTGAGGATCGCGGGCATTCAATACTGTGTCGACATGTGGCATGTTTTCCTCTGCGACTTCGAGGCCCATGTCTTCCATGGCCTCGAGTACATAAGCCATGCCTGTTGTCAAGTTGTTGAAAACAAGCTGCCGATAGCTTTCAATTTCTTCGGCAGCGAACGGAACTCGATGAATGAGTCGCATTTGCTGTAAGGATACGAGGATGGGATGAGATTGTGAGAGACGGATCCATAGGCGGATACGTACCTTGAGGATGGTCGATTTCCCTGAGTCACCAGAGCCGAGGAGAAGGACCTGTGGCGCGATTCAGAGCGAGTCCTGGAAGGACTGCGAGAGCTTTGGAGCACCCACCTTGACCTGACTGGCCAACTTCCCCTTTGCCTAGAAACGAACGAAATCAGTGATGAGGATGCAGAACAGGGGATGGATGGATAGGGAAGATGGACGGACCTCCTTCAATATCTTTTCGGCTTCGCGATGGTTGCGTCTATCATCCTCGGAGACGTCTACAAAGCCACTGGAAGAAAAACATACACCCATGATGAAGCACGGTTGAAGAGAATTTTACAGAAAAAGATACAAAGATGGAGCACTAGGCCCAAGTAGGGGGAAGCGAACAGAGAATGATGAGACAGAGAATTGGTAGATGGGAGACGGGAAACGAACGAGAATGTGGGTGATACTCTACACAAGGCGTGCCCACAGAACAGGCCAGGTGCGAGATCGTGCTAGTGTCGGGTCAACGTGGGGGCCACTGCAAACAGCGGTCAACACCTAGCAATCGTTTCCGTATCAACCAAGCTGCAAACAAGCGAGTTACCAGTGCGATCGCGCACCTCGAACGGACAAGCTGCAAGCTGAAGCACCCACGGATGTCGCGATGTTATCTGGGCTGAGAAAACCCGTACAATGCGTTCCCGTCAAATCCGGGGCTCCGTAATTACGGATATGTACCTAAAACGGCGCTCTCTGACTCAATGGGCGACGTCGTAAGACCGCAACTTGGGGAATCTCGGTCAAGGAGATAACAGGATCAAGACGGGTCTAGGGTCGTTTGCTGGTCAAGCCGAGCAGTAGCAAGGCATGCATCAAAATTCGATAGGCGTCTACAGCACGCCATCTCATGTCCGTTCTCTGCCCATCGGAACCCGACACTCCTGGAAACAGTACAGCACTCGGTCCAGCATCTTGATGGTCTCTTTGTATGATGTGCGTACTATCAGCGCTGGATCATCATCAGTCACATCCCATCGCTGACCGTGTCTTGCTCGAGCCGACCATCAAATTATTTAGAAAGGGATCAGTCTCTTCTCACAAATCTCGCATTTTACGACGGACAGCGTGAAACTCGGCATCAGTCAGCCAAGAACAATTCCTCAGGCTAAACCCATGACGGCTAGCTGACTGCCGGGTGAGCACTTCTGCCGCTCTCCGCAACCTGAAACACATTCATTGTCACTCAAACTTTCTCTTCGCATATATATGTACCACCTGAAGGGTACGTGATTCCGATTTTCCGGTACCTCCTTCTAGACTCATTCAAAAACGCACGGCTATCTTCCGAATCACCCAGCCCCGCGCCTGTGCAGATTAAGCGGACAATGAGAACCCACACTGGCGTGTAATCTGGTTCATATCTCCTCCGGCGTGTTTCCGAATCACATTCAACTTCATTGCGTTATTCTCGGCTAAAAATACAATGTGATCCCTGGAAAGATTTGAAGTCAACAATCGATCCTCTCGTAAGTTGGCAGAATGGGCGCACACAAGGGGTTTAAAATCTGTGTGTGCCAGCCCTCGAGTCCCTGCGCTCGCCAAGGTGGCGTTGTGGCGTATATCTTGCCAACGCTGCGCCCCTTTAGCGTGTCAGGACGGACTGAAGTGTAGATTCCTTACAAATATTAGACTTCCAATCGTCTCACCTTCATATATACTGGGAACCAAGGGGATGACACGACCAGACATTGGATCCTTGCGTAGAATCACATCAGAATGGCCTACTGGAATTTTAATCCATCGGAGACACGATCTTTGGCAGGGTTCCAACTTATCGATCTCACCGCGGGCGCAGTGTGGCCTGATGGCAGTGGTTTGATAGATGGCACCGAGCCCATGCAAATCAAGGAGTCATCCTACCTTGTGGGCGATTCGGAATCACGTCAGGATCGCACCCAGTCACTCTCGTTCCAGGTGAAGACCGTCTGGGTGATCGATACTTGAACCATTAGAAAGCCCGAGAGCCCTTATTTTTGCACAGCCACCATTGTTGGGCGTAAACTCGACGTTGTGTGCAACACATACGCCAGTCCCTGACACCATGGGGAAGCAGTCTCGTAAACGACAAAAGACCTCCAAAGAAGACAACGTCCAGCCGCTTGGTAGCAGCGTGGTGGTCGACGATGCGGACAAGGACGACGAAGAACGACAGCTGGAAAGCATGCTGTTCGGCGTTCCCTACGTGCCATCTCAGAAGAGCAACGGCAAGCGACGCGCAGACGATGCGGACGTGGTCGTCATTTCCGATGTCGAAGATGGAGCTACAGAACGACACCTGAAGGAGTTGGAGAACATGCTGGATTCAGATGTACGTGGCCACGTTCGATGAACCCGTCTGTGTTTGCTGAGACGTGCGTGGTCTCAAGCTGTTTTTCATTGATGATGGTGCCGGATCTTCCTCGATCAAGGCACCCGCTGTAGATGAGGGGGCTAGTGAGCATGACGAGGATGAAAATGGTGCCGATATGGCAATAGAGGAAGAACACCTTCCTCATGAACCAGAGACAGTGGATGACACCGCCATAACCGAGTCCGGTCAGGAAACATCTCTTGGAAACATCCTCCGATCAAAAAGTCGCAAGGCACCCGCTTGGGTAGATCCAGATGACTCCAACATACAGGTATCCCTCACATCACACACCCGCCTGCGGAAACTTCGCGATGCACCTGCAGAAGACACCGTCGGGGGACGTGAATACGAACGCAGGCTGCGGAGACAATACGAACAAATCAACCCGACTCCAGAGTGGGCAACGAAATCGCGCAAAAAATTGCATCCCAAGCGTCAGCGATCCACGTCCGGGTCAGAACCAGAAGTCGAGGGCGATGTAGAGGATATCATCCCAGATCTCCTCGCCTCGACAGGTGGTATATCAGGCGGGAAGAAACCGAAAACGTTGTCACCAGGTATCATCTCCGTCGACCGTCTGCGCGACGCCAACCAGGCCGCACCCGCCGAAGGGGAAATAAAATCCCTTCAGTTCCATCCCTCCCCACAAATTCCAATCCTGCTGACCGCAAGCACGGATAGACGTCTACGCCTCTTTCACGTACGTTTCGTCTCGTTCCCTTGTACCCCGAACCTAATATGACATCCTCTGCTAGGTCGATGGCTTGACCAACCCACACGCACAAACACTCCACATCCCCTCCCTCCCCCTGACAAACGCCATGTTCCACCCCAGCGGCTCCTCCATCCTACTCACTGGCCCCCGTCCGTTTTATTACACCTACGACCTCCAATCCGGCACCTCCCACCGTTCGCCGCGTGGCTTGTGGGGAACCACGTTCGGCCACAACCAAGACGCGAGTATGGACACCTGCGCGTTCAACCCCACCGGGGACGTCCTCGCCATCGCCGGTCGCCGCGGCAACATCCACCTCGTCGACTGGCGATCCGGGGCAGCCCAGGTCGTCGCCGGACTCAAAGCCAACGCGGGCATCCGTTCACTGTGGTGGTCCCGCAGCGATCAATCTGGACCGAGCACGCTGCTCAGTCTTACCGAGGACGCCCAGGTGTACGTCTGGGACGTCGGTCAGCGAAAGTGTGTCAAACGGTGGCAGGACGAGGGAGGTTTTGGGAGCCGACTCATGGGAGGCGATCAGGGGGGCAAGTATCTCGCCATTGGGTACGTTGGCTAATTTCTTGAAAATGATGAGATTGACGGACATTTTTGCACAGATCCAACATTGGCCTCGTCAACATGTACAGCGCAGATAGCGCGCCGTCGCTCAAAGTTTCCAAACCAAAACCGCTGAAAACGTTGGGCAATTTGACGACCAATGTTTCGTGCTTGAGTTACAATCACGACGCGCAGTTGCTCGCCATGGCGAGCAACGTCAAAAAGGATCAAATGCGTTTGGTACGTTGCTTTTTTCTCGGAGAGGACAGACACTCACGTCCGAAATCGATAGGTCCACCTCCCGTCCCTCACTGTTTTTGGAAATTGGCCGACGACAAGTACCCCTCTGGGCCACGTCACTGCGATGGATTTTTCCACAGGGAGCGAGTACCTCACGATAGGAAACAATCGGGGACGTGTGTTGTTGTACCAACTCAGAGATTATACGGGGCAATGATGACATGTGCATTGCATTGCATTGTAACAAGAAAAAACAGTACGACAGACATGAGCGACATGCAGCGAGTGATACAGGAGGGAGCGATAACAACGGACACAAGAGGCCATCAAGCGGGGGAACGAGTGCGAGGACCGGCGTACCGCGTCAGTAGTTCGGTGTATGCCTTGGATATCTAGAGATAACCGAAGCGGCGCAGCATTGTAAGCACGTTTGGTCGCCGTCATCGGACGTACCTTTTCTGCCCGTAGCCTCCCGTCTGGAACGAATCGACAAAGGACCGTGGAGCACTCGAACCAGCGTTTTGCTTCGTCCGCCAGGGAAGCACTATCCGGATCCTGCTCGACGTCAGCCGAACCCGATATGAACGGACCACACACTGCAAGCATTCCACGCCCGTGTTGTAGGCTGTGCTGAGCAGCCAAAGACGTTCATCCACCGGGTAGAGCTGCTTGCAGTTAGGAGAACTGTCAGCGCAAAACGCCCTTTCGGAACGAAACACTGACAGGGTTCCCGTTTTCCACAAGGTTCCCGTGCTCTTCCAAGACAGCACTGGCTTGTTCCATGTACTGAATCGCCTTTGATCGGTCAGCCACAGTGCCTTGCGACAGCAGAATGGTGCATATTGATCGCAGCCACCGTGAAAACTTTTCTAGGGATAAATGGCTATTCGTCAGGCACGCATGTAGGATGCCCTGTGAAAGAGTGAGCTTCGCCGATCGTGAGAGCTCAGAGCAACCGCGTCCATACTTCAAGGGCTTCGTATAACACTAAAGGGGATGAACTGTGAGCATGTATGAGAACATTCGGAAGAAGTGGACCGTCCGTGCCGTTAACTGGACAGGCTTTGTTCTCCCACTGTCGACGGGAATCAGTTTAGGCGCACGTCAGCTGATTACCAAGGGCCTGACCAAGATATCGCAGAAGGCTTCAAATGTGACGAGAGCCTGGTCGTCCGTGCGCGTCGCCTCCTGTGCTTAAGAATAAGGCTCCATTCCGTTCTCTGCGGCTATACAACCCACTTTGATGGTTGCCAAAACATAAGCCCAGTCTTCAACTCGCGCGGCTGTCTCGACAGCGAAGACACGCAGTACGTGCAGAAAGGAATGAACCTGTGGTTGACTATCGGCGGGTACCTTTGAAAGCATGTCTGAGAGTCTGGCCCTACAGCCCTTTATTTCCGCCAAGAGCGTTTCCGCGGATTTGCCCTACCAGGATGGTCAACCCACGAGGAGATATTATCGAAAAACTTACGGTCGGAACATTGTCTTGGGAGATACGCTCGCGTGCAAGGATCACTTGATGCCTGATGAGCGGACAAGTCAATAAAACTAAAAAAGGCACTGCACCTCGGCCCGAAGTCGCAGCAAACGACGCGTTTGCTATATACAGAAAGGCGCTAGGTTCCACATCCGTGAGGGTCCTGGAGATATATATTTCGAGAAGCTGTTTGTGATGAATGCGGATACGCGGGCGATTACGCTTGGCAAATACCGACCTCCCTTGCGGCATCAAACGCTTCGGACACTTGTTCCCCTTGGTTATCCCAATTGGAGCAACCGTCGATGGCGCAATTGTATGCTGTACGCCAAAGCCATGAAATGTCCCGGATCAACATTGTCGCACTGTCGTGTTTCACGGACTCAACCAGCGACTTGGCTAAGGTGACACGTCACGGTAAGAAGGGCTCTACAGCATGGCCACGAACCATGTTTGAAGTAATTGAGTAACGTTCTCACAAGGGATCGTCTACCAGGATGAACGCCAAAGATAACAAGAAAAGCCTGACAACTTACACGTTTGCCCCAGGCTCTCCGAGGAGTTTGAAGGTGAGCCTGATAATACACCTGATCAGTGTCATGGACTCCGTCACCGAATCCTCGTTCTCGCGGAAATTTAGCGTGTCCAGCAGATGTATAAGGACAGCTAATAGCAGGCCTTTCATGTCAGAATCATGTGAGAGTCTACACGCCAGAAGGAGCATTCGCCGATCAAAATCGGGAGCTTCGACCATTTCTTTGACTGCTCTGGTTGCTGAACATCGGTATTTATGAGCCACAGCATGAAACGAGGGTGAAGGTATCAGGTTACCATCATCTTCAAGACCTGAGCAATCTATCAATAACCAACACGCCACACCAACCGGCACGCCGTTCACGTACCTTGACGAACCGCGACCAAAAACGCTACATACCGGGTGGTCGCACCGTTTTTGGGACAACGCCTGATCGTGGCCATCGCTCGGGCATACTCCTTTTGCTGAAGTTGACACATCGCAGCTTTCCGGAAGCATTTTGAAAGCGAGGAAGCGCCGAGGCAAGAGAAGATGGCGTGAGTACCGCACATGAACCAATCAGCCGCTTCTGCCCAGCGTGACGCATGATAATGACGGTCGCCGTATTGCCATATCAACTGAAATGGAAACGTCAGACAACGGCATGGCGAGCGGACGATGGAACCTACGGTGAGACACACGCTTGCGCCAGGCTTGGAGAGCTCAATATCAGATGCGCTGATTTCTAAAGGGGAAAACCAGCGTCGGATCTCTAGTCACTAAATCCGTTCGTTCTTAGATGATCGAGAGAAGATAATTGCCTTGAAACGATTCTTCTAGATCTTTCAGAGCTTTTGCATGGTCATCGCTTTTTGAACAATGGAACAACAGGAAAATGATAAGCTTCTCGATGGAAGGAATACTTGCAGAACAAGCTGTTGCTTTGCGTAGACAAGTTCTGGCTGCGGCAGTGACTAGATTGCTGTGGAACAAGATGCGGACCGATAAGTCAAATGAGGCAACCGGAGGATGACATACTGATGGTGAGAAAGGGTCCGCAATTCTTGGAGTATCCTTTTAGAACAATTGTCAGCAAACAAGATAAAAACGCATGTTCGTGCTGACTCAGTAAGGTCGCTCTCAGAAAAGGTCATGTTGTCAATTATTGACTCTAGAACTATGATGGCACGTAATTAATTTTGTGATGCACCCGGATCAGCTAAAGAGGGCCGCATATAACAGGGAAGATTGGCTCACCGGGAAGGAGAACGCTATCTCCCGCTTTGCGCCGCTTCACCACAGCCAACTTCATCCAGCGGAGTTGCTGTAGCTCGGAGCTTGCCTGAGTGTAACGTGTGAAATTCACGGATGTGGTGTTGCGGGAAATTGATCCCTTACGGATTCTGCTACGGAAGTGTCCATGGTCGCAATAACTTCTTCAAGCGCAGCCTCCGCGCGTACCAAGTTCTCCGGGTCTTGTGATGACGCCAAGAAGTATCCACGAGCTGATAAAATGAGTCGGCAGGCAAAAGGTTAGGGTAGGGTTCCACATCCAGTGATGACCACATCTTACCCAAGCTCCTGAGAACGGATCGCTGGGCATATATGCTTCGTTATCGAACAATCCTTAATCGATGCGTATCGGGAGACGGACCTTGAGCTCCAATAACTCGGGCGTAGCCGAACACTCTAATGGCTCGATTATTTGGAATGCCTTTTTCAACCATCGCAAGGCATTATGCGCTCTCTCCCCTTCCGCAAGAGGTTTCCCACTCTGTGCACAGGCACGTAAAATTGATTTCCCGATGTCAAGCAACTTGGCCACCAGCACTTCTCGCTAGGAGCAACGGTGACATGTATCCATGTTGAGAGAAAATATGGTACACTTACGTCACGCATGGAGAGCAATGCTAGCTGTCTATCATTTTCTGTAGGGAAAGGATAAGCCATGCCACTTTACAATTTGATCATGCTTAGGGAGGGGTCGAACCAGTGATCTTGTCAGCCATGAACGTTGCCAGCCCTTCATTATTTTCCCTCCAAGCCTGTGTGCGTGCCAAACCCGAATTACTATAAATATCAGCGCTGCCACACTCATAGAGTCAACAGCCTCACAACTTCCATTCTGCTAGAGAAATAGACGATGATAACCTGTGCCCTGGCATGCAAATGTTGGTCCTCTGGATCGTCCATATTTCTCAGCGCCTCTTCATACTAGACGTACTAATGAGAACCGACGGGAACGTGGTGGAAGAAACAATAACCTTGGCTGCGCTCGCCAGAATGCAAGCGGCCGATTCGTTATTTCCGGCCTCTACGTCCGCGGTACAGGGGGTCACCTGTGTGTCATACCGCCCTACAATGACATACCTGAAAGCGTAATACCTGTCTTGCAAGCTATCTGAAGAATATGCAACAGTGCTGTGATGGGGGGGTGTGGAAAGGGCATAAACTTTGGAAGCGTAGGAACAAACCTTCAACGGTGGGTTTCGCTTCCAAACCGGCCTCCATCAAACGGAAACCCGCAAGACGCACTGATCCGGGCCAGAGTTAGACAGCACGCCGTCACAGACAACTCCAAATTCCCTACGCGCTGCAATGATAGGACGACAGTTACCATCGGAACCTTGACGGAATAAACCGGAGGCGTTCCATAGGTTTACACCTTTTGATAAATCGAGGAAAAACGTTGCTCATGAGAGGTTGCAATGTAGCCACCGGCACAGACCTTCCTGATCAAGGGTATCGGCAAGATGGCTTTTTTTGTTCGACTTGAGCCATTGCTCAGAAAAAGATTGGGCTAGTGATGTAATATGATAGAGGTCCTTAACCACACGTGCATCATCGGACTGGATATCGCTGAGCTTAGGTTTGATCTTGATCAATGATTCTACGGGGCGCCGCCGAAAGTTTCCATCTGCGAGCAGAACGGGTCTGATAAGGGATGACTTGCCTTGGATCTGGTCGTATACGGTTTGCAAATTAGGACCATGTCGTGGTTTTGTGCCCGGAGACATGTTGAATCCTTACGGGAGTGCCGAACCGGTGAAGGCCAACATGCGCAAGTGCGTGTCGTCGGGATGGAACCTAACTTAGCACTGCGTTCGCAGCGGAATTTGGAACCCAACCTAATAAATAAATAATTTACTCGATTACTTTGTATCTATTGTTCTCCCTCCACCTCATCTTAATAGCCTCAAGGAGAGAGACGGGATGTCGGAACGAGAGGCCTCAACAAAAGAAGGAAATCTCCGTAAACTCGCCATAAGGGCAAGTCATATGTCTCCATACCTGCCGTTTATGAACCCTTTCCACAGGAAGCTCGCAGGGATGGCATCTTTGCTGGTCTAACGTCAGGCTTGACGGGAGGTAAAATTATGATCTCTGACCCACGTTTGATGGTTGCTGAAAGGCTGAGAATGCCCTGCATTACGCCCACCAGCACTACTGGCCTCGAGACTCATGGGTTTCAACAGAAATAAAACGATCTTCTGTGGAGTTCGTGAGTAGTGACCGTTGTGATGCATCTGTCCTTGCGTTGTGAATCCGTGCACACATTCCAGTTACGGGGATACTGTCCGGATATTTCTTCACGCAAGCGTTTGAGTCGTCGAACCTCTCCCGGATAAATACTAGTTCGTCCCGCGTTGCTGGGTGAGGTGAGAAACGATGATCAACTGGAATGATCGGAGGTGGACGTCACTTCGGGTACTTGAGTTCCACACATGTCAAATGCAACTACTAGCTCGGTCAGCACTGCAGCACCCCCTTCGTTACGTTCATCATGATCAAGCACCGTTCCAGCCGCATCAGGTGACTAAAAGGCTCACGCGGAAGTTACGAATATTATGTATGTCATTGTCGCCTTCTGGATCAGTTGCGCTGCCTGTGATATATAACAGGAGCAGGAAGCAATTGAGTTGACCGCGATGGTTCTCTTGCTGTGGGGATGGCACGATGGTAACTTCCGCAACGGTACATAGGGGCGCTCAGCATCCCAGGCTCGTTTGGGTGGGATCCCGATGCGTCCCTCTGGACATCCTGTGTGTACGACCCGTGACGCTCCGTCATGCGGCAATTGTGAGTCCAAATGGGGTCCGACATGTGGTCCGCGAGGTGTGAGTCAAGGAAAAAGAGGCAAGTACCGACGTGTCGGTTTCGCAGCCACCTGTCTTTGCAGCGAGGTTACGTCGGATTCAAGCATGCTACCTTCTGCGTCGATACCGCGGGTCCCAATACCCTCGTATCATATTAAGCGGTGGATCGCGATGTCAGTTTTCGGTAGTGCGTCACGCCCATACTGATACTTTGACCTCGGAGAGGACGTATTGAGACAGCACAAGCGCACGCAAGATTTCACGACCAAAATTAGTCGCTTCGCCCGGTCACACAAGAGCTGTCCGTCAATCACAGGCCACCAAGGCAACTTTTGTACAGTAGTTAAGAGATAGCGTAATGTATCATCATCGTGATGAAATGCGTGTGAACAATGCAACGGAATGGGTACAATGCAGGTGCTGAATCTATGCTAGGATGAATCGAAATGTGCGTAATGGCCAATGCAGTGAAGGATTAGATAGGAAGGTCGGCGTCGAAATGGTAATGCAACGGTAATATCATGCATTGAAACGAAGATAGGATCAAAACTATCTGCCATAAGACCAATGATAAGGATACATGGGTGATCCCCGTTGACTGGAAGAGGCGTAAAAGTGCACGCCCGGCGGCCCAGCGTTAGCAAACGGGGCAGAGGGGACCACATTGTCCCGTAAAGGAGGGAGCTGCAAGGAACTGTCTGCTGGCGAGATGTATGGGGCCACCTCGGGGAGCTTCCTTGACCAAATCGCATCCTTGATGTGCGGCAACGGTGCCTGTCGGACATTCAAGTGGCTTTCGTGTGGACTCACAGAAGCGGACTGGATGTCAATGGGCATATATGGCGGATGTGGTGGATGTGAAGTTGTCAAGGGAGGAGGTTGGAAACACCGCAGGCGTGCCTTTCTGCGAACCCGTTCCTGTTCAACTTCTGTATCGGCAGATGACCCAGCCAAAGAATAGTAGTAAAGATTCTGGAAAAACAGTGTTAGCACATCGCACACACAAAACGGAAAGTAGCGCACCCGCGGCACATTCATGGGTCTGTCTACGCGATATGCAGCTATCAATGTATGTGGTCTATTCTCATGCATGGCGGGCAGTGGCTGAACGGATGAAGCGGTGCGAGCACGATGTGGAGACGAAGACGACGCCGAAAGTGACATCTTGGCAAATGATTGCAAGGGCTCGAGAGGAGAGGTAGAGCTACGACCAACCGAAAATCCATTTTCCGGGATGTGCAAAGTCATCCCAGTGGGCCGTTTCAAAGGCGGTAGCTCATTGAAAGACGTCGACGTTGGCGAAAACGCGTCTGCAGCAGACCGCTTCGAGCCAGGGTTAGGGGAAGGCGACGGTGGTGGATTGATGTGCAAATGCGGTCGGGTGGATGTAGTCGTTGACAGAGACGGCTGTGTGTAGTGCAAGGGCGAGGTAGAGCGCGCGCGATACGTCGTTGACTGACACCTTGACCTGGTCGCGGTACGCATGGTAGGGGTAGAGGCAACGGGCTGTAGTCGGCGACCATTGCGATAGCGTGTACGGGACCTCCGCCATTTCCGACTCTCTGATTCCTTGGCCCAAACGAGACCTTTGAGCAAGTTGAGCCAAGTCTCGTACTTTTTCCCAGAAACATAGAGGGAGAATTCGACACCCATGAGGAACTCTCTCTCCATGCGGTTGATCTCGCCCAAGTCGATTCCTGACACCTCTGACCAAGTCTTGTTGGTGTACGTGTTACTGAAATACTGTCAGAACGGGTTGCAAGGATGGGGTAGAGAAAAGGGACCTACTCATCCAAAAACTTGTTTGCCATCATCAAGGCAGCCACAGCTATCCGGAACTCACTTCCAGGAAGACCAGCAGTAAAGCGGTTACGCTCCTTGAGACGCCAAATATAATGGAGTGAAAGGACGATGACGGACTGGCTGACTTGGGTCGTCTCGAGCAACTTTTGCATGAATTGCACGAATGTTGCCGAGGGGTTGAACTGCAAAGGGGAGGACGAAGAGGGTGCCTCGGGGGAATAAGGAGGAGAGGGTGTTTGAGAGCGCAAACGTGTGCTAGAAGGCACCGACGACGAAAACCACAAATAGCAGACCATCTCGCAGGTCTTTTCTGCTACGAAACTGGCTGGCCGCTTGAGAGAGATGTCGAACCAGTCGATGAAACGAGCCGCGTCGCGCGGTGATATTGGCCGTTGCGGTAGCTCCACTATGTCATCGTCGAGCATGTTGGGAGAGGGCTTGTGGGTGGGGCGGGGTGATGCTCTGGACCGATCGGACGCGTCCCGCGAGTGAGGAGGTGTGACTGGAGAAGAGAGTGAGCACGCGACTTGTGACACGCGACGCGGTAGGAGGACGTACCTGGATGCATGGTAGACAGCTGACGATCAAAGTGAGCTATCGGGGGCAGGGAGGTGACGCGCGAGTGGGGCACGGGGAGTAGTCTCGGCAAGGCAGCAGACATGGGTGGAGTGGGGAGACCTGTGTGTCTGAAATATCTGCAGGCTGATGACCAGGAGGGTACACGGTCAGTGGGGATGGGGAGAGCGGAAGGTGTGCGGGGGAGAGAGGGGGGTGTATAGAGAGCCATGACAGACTCGTCAGCGAATTCGGGGGACAATGGGTGGAGGATGCCATGATCATTTTATAAAAAAGGAGGTGTCTGAAAGGATTTGAAGGAGGTGTAAAAATTGTGGACGTGGATGCATTCTCCGCTTAGAGACGAAAAAAAAATAAAATACACAGGGGATGTGCGAGTGGCAGCCTTCAGCCGCGATGGTACGCCAAGGGCTGGTTGGTAGTCGAATTAGAAGAACCCGTGCAACAGCAGCGCCTCC
>JBBPRQ010000430.1:0-27564 GCA_038093095.1 Boletus insuetus | reverse complement strand
ATAAAGACTGACCATATTCTGGATTGGATGGATGGATGAGTGAGGACATAGGACATGGTGGAAGATCGCCAAAAGCGTGGATATCAACCTAGAGATACACGGATCTCTACACCAGATACAGTCAATTCAAGATAACCTTGCAATGTGCGCATGAGCATGCAAATAAACCATAATGCATGCACAGTGTACCTGATTCGAGATCCTCTAATGCTGATGTAAATTTGAATATTGTGTAATGGTGTTGCCATGACTGACATCGACCAAGTCCGCAGCCTCGGTCCCACCACATATCACTATACCCTATCCCTGGCTATATCACTTCCTACTCATTTACTCAACACTTGAGCTTACCCTATCTTTACTCAGAACAGTATTATTTCCTTGGACTACCCTTATTCCTACATATAACCAGCACCCTTGTTCTATGGTACTTAAGGACTCCTGTTGTCATACTAGTTTCCCAGTTTCAAATCAGAGGACTTGACCCAGTCATTTGCAACTCTTCTACTGTGTGACTTCTCGCCTGTTTCAATAGGCAGCAGTTACATGTTTTTTGACTTTCACCTATCCTCTAAACAACTTACTTTTCACCTATCACTCTACTTTTTTCGTCTTCCTCAATGAGAAAACCATGGTTTGGCCCACCACAGTTGGTATCCACAAGCAAGACAACTCAAGAATCAACATGTTGTGTTACTCGCTATGCAGCGCCAGCATGTGCACAGGAATCCCAGTTGTTACGCCCAGGTGGCATGCAAATAGTGAGTCATCACTACCCACACTATCACCTGTTCCCAACAAAGGCTCTATGAGTCCTGTCATCAAAGACTGGATAATTGGTGATGTGCGTATCCTTTGCGGTTCCACCAACCCAGGAGAATATGCCAAAGACCAGCAACTCAATTGTAGTGGCAAAAGAGAGCCAGAATCAATCCACACCATGCCGGATGGACTCGAGAACAGCAGAGCTCAGAACTTATCACACAGAAATGTCCAGCAGGATGGCAGTGAACCAGATACGTACAAACTGGCCACCTGCATACCCTTAGTACTCATGGGGGATGATGAGGAACTCGGGTGGACTACTGTCGAGTGCAAGAAACAACACGCACAAGCCCAGAAGCTTATGACAAACATGACCATGCAATCAAAGAAGCGGAGCATAGCTTGACAACTGAGGGGTGAACTCGGATCAGCAACAGGGACAACATTAGGCTTAATGTATGAATGCTAGACAGCAAGTCTTCAAGGGAGGAAGGACTGACCCTAGGAAAGGGCAAGGGTCTAGACCTGCACGATTGGGGAGCACTTCAGTTTGAACCGGACGAAGTGGACTCAGACAATCTGCATGCTGTAGTAGACTACTGGAATAATCACAGTGCTACCATATTTCATCAGGATGGAAAGGATGCTGATAAACGAGCTAAGAAAAAGGACAAATGCTTGAGGCAGAAAGCTCAAAAGAGTAGTAGCCCTAAGAGAAAAATTGGTGGAAACATTAACTTAGATCAACCAGTTGTAATGCACAGTGATGTGTTGACAGAGCATGCTGTGATATGGGTCAAAGAAACGTAGTGAGTAAGGACTGAAGGGTGATGAGGTAACACCGAAGGATGATGCTGAGCTTGAGAGGAATGCAAGCCTAGGCGGGTCTCTCCTATCCTAGGTACAACAAGGCACTCACTAGGGACTTAGAGGATGGGTCTAGAAACAATGCTGATATTGCGTAGAACTAGCTTAAGGGGAAAATACAGGCAAGCGAAGTGAGACTATTTATATGGCAGGCCCCTGGTCCGTGTGAGAGATAGAAAAGGAAATAAAGAAGCGGAAGTCCGAAGGAGTTCCATCTCCATCTATGTATGACTTGATGCACAGCAGCGAGTCAGATCAAAGATATAGTGTGCAGCACAATATGAAATACAAATGGAGTTCTGCAATGGAAGAAGTCTGAATAAGGCAATGCGGAACAGAGTCAGAAAGGAAGTCTCAATAGGGTATCAGGGCAAGGCGCCATGTGAGCTGTAAGGAGAAGTGAATCAGAAGAACACATCTAGCAGTTGTGGAGGACAACTCCACTACAAATACAACTGCATATAGTGAGAGAAAGAGATGAGAGGTGAGAGAATGAATAGGAGAAAAATGAGTACCCCCTTTGTAGACTGTAACACCGGTCACTCAGCTGATTGATGACGCATTGAAAATGAAAGGACTTGAACGCAGACTGTCCGTGGTCTGGGTCATTAAACCCACACAACAAATCACGCCTTGCAGCTACTTAGGTAAAGCACTTGGGCAAATACTGGACAGCAATGATGATGGTTTGGATGCGAATTATTCCCCGAGCAGAGGCAGATCTAGCCCTGACAACTCAGATGCAGACTCAGATTCAAGCAGATCCTCTTCATCCTCAGATGAGTCTTCATCTAGCAGTAGTAGATGGACTCACCAAGTCGCCAAAATGTGTCAAGGCTGAATTGGGCGAATTGGAGGTGCTGTATGCATTGTATATAGATCATAGGTATTGTGTAAATGATCCCAGGGTGCGATATGCAAGGGCAGCGTCACCAGAGTCGATAGAGGCCAGTGCATGCACTTACAATGACTCCAAAAACCCTTTCCATATTAACCCTAATTGTGGTGTGCTTTGCACACCACCAAACACTATGGGAATTCTGCTTAGCTTTGGTGGAGTCATAAATAGTACATACCCTTGGATACATAAACGCCCCCTAGGTCATGTGATTTGGTTCACACACCATGGAGATATGGCTCTAAGTAATAGACTAGTGCAAAATAGACTAGTGCAAGGGACCCTCAAGTTTGGTGGAGGTTCCTTGATGATGTGGGGCTGTATGACTTGGGAAGGAGTTAGTTATGCTGCCAGGATTGATGGTAGGATTGATGGGGACCTTTACCTTCAGATTTTGAAGCATGAGCTCCTGAATACTGTGGAGTATTATGGTCTAGATCCTTCTGACATCATCTCTCAGCAAGACAATGATCCCAAGCATACCTGCAAAAAGGTGAAGGAGTAGACCATGAGATGGCCTGCACAGTCTCCTGATTTTAATCCTATTGAGCATATCTGGGGATGGCTCAAAAGGAGGCTTGGAGAACATGGAAACCCTTCTAAAGGAGTTTACGCATGGTGGGAAAGGATTGAGGAAGAGTGGAAGAGGATTCCAGTTGAGGAGTGTCAGAAATTGATTGAAAGCATGCCTAAGAGGGTTCAGGCAGTGCTTAGAGCAAAAGGAGGCTATATCAAGTACTAATAATATCCAAATACCCTTGTAAATTGAAAAGTGAAAAAACCCTTTCCATGGTATTGCCATTTTAAAAAGGCCATATCTTGACAGTGTGTGAACTAAATCACATGACCTAGGGGGTGTTTATGTAGCCAAGGGTATGTACTATTTATGACTCCACCAAAGCTAAGCAGAATTCCCATAGTGTTTGGTGGTGCACGAAGTGCACCACAATTAGAGTTAGTATGGAAAGGGTTTTTGAAGTCACTGTAGACAGTGCTGCACAGCATTTACTTGCCATATTTGGAAAATGCTTGCATGCAAACACTAATTTGAACGCACACAATGTGTTCACATTTGTGCTTGCACATGAGTGTGAGGGTTTGGCAGTGAGGGGGAGAGGAATTGAGGTGAGGGAGAGTGGTGGTGGTGACGGGTACCATGGGTACCACAGGTACTAGTACTCGTGATGTAATGAGATTGTGCATTAGTTATCATGCATTTCGAGATGAGGGCCAATTCTCAGCACAGAATGTTGAAATTCACCAGTTAACACATGAAGGCATAAAATAGTACAAGTACTCATGTATACTATTAGTGTTCATAATAAAGCTTGAACTGATCACAACATCATTATCAGGAAAACCCTGAATTCACATGATCACAACATCATCATCAGGAAAACCCTGAATTCACATGATTACACAAATGTGTATGGAAAGCGGGACAACAGTGCTCTGTATAAAGTAATTCTCAGCCCGAGGGACTTGCTCCGAAGGGAAAGTGCTTCAGACAGACTTTGAACACCCCAGTTACTTTGTATTTGTTTCCAACCCCCAAGGAAATTTTCCACATGCACTTGGAGATAAGATTATGGTCCCAAAAAAAAATGCAAGTATGTAGTACATAGCGTACAATGCCAGGATACGACTGCAATTGATTACATTAGGCTCCCTCGACATGTTCTCCAAATGGCTCCAAATTGAAGCCTGGCCATTTGCAGAACCTGTTACATACGTGCTGATCCTCAAAAGTAGCAATCTCTTGCTCCAAATTTCCATTGCCAAACAACATTCATCCCTGGTTAACTTTCCAGGATACTGTTATTAGTGGGGATCGTGATGCTGAGTTAATGGTACATACAGGTGTGTTAGGATTTGCAGGTCAGAAATGCTGCCTACATGAGAATGTTAGTAACTTGAAGGCTAAATGGGCACGAAGTGGTGCCACATACCTTGGTAATCCGACATATATACCTGGCCACCTGTGTTGTATACTATACATGTTGGGTGAATGTGAGAAACTCAGTGGTTTTGAACCCGATCTCCCCAGGTCTCAGATGAGGAATTGCCATGCTGTTGTGAATGAACTTGATGAATCCTGAGTTGTCCAGATTGTCAGCAGGGTTGCACATGATGAGTTCTTTGGCAAGGTACATCGTGCTGACAGTGCCTGGTTTTGGGGCTCTGGGTCCTCCAGGAGCATTAGGCTGTTCAGCATAGGCACAGATCCGTCCAGCCTTGACAAAACGTAATTGAGGGATGTCGAAAGGAGGAGGGTCAATGGCCTCAGAGTGTTATGGTCTATGAAGGGGGTACTCTTTTTCCTATCCATTATGCTTGTGCAGCTATGCTGCTTCACTTGTCTTTCCTCAGACTCTACTTCTCACTCTATGGAGTTGTATTCATACTGGAGTTGTCCTCCAGATAGCTTCTCCTTTTATGTCTATTCCTTACATATTCACATGGCGCCCCGCCTCTGCTTTATATTTAGCTTCTTCCTTCTGATCCACTTCCACATGGGATTCCTTCGGACTTCTGCCTGTGTGGTGTTTCCCTTTTAGATCACACTGACACATCCCACAGTTCCGCATCATCGGGATGGACTATACGGAGCATGGTCGTCCCTCAGACTCCCATCTCCTTTTACCTATTATATCACTTACCTTACTCGCACAGACCAGGGGCCTACCATATATAAACTCTGTACTTCTACGATGTATTTTCCCTACGCTAGTTCTACGCAATATCAGCATAGTTCTGGTGATACTTCCCAAGAGCTCCAGCAGCTAGCATCTGGATATCAGAGACCATTGAGCCCACCTCGAGTCTCAGTTCTTCTTCTAAGATAGACTGTGGTAGACATTGCCCTAGCAGGACCCTCCATTTGTTACTCGCCCTCTACTCGTAAACTTGTTCAGACCAAGGTAATGTTATGCTCCACTCGTCACTAACTGTGCTGTGCATTACAAAAGAACTAGCTTCTCCCCTTGTCCCTACCATTGCATAGAGGACACACCCCACCAACATTTCCCGATTTGGCTTATTCGGAGATTCTGCTAGCTCCCCCGAGCCAGGTCCCTCTGCTTCACTTCCTCCGTCAGCACCTCCTAGTGCTAACCCATCCCCTCTTCTGTGAATCCATGAACTACCTCTCAGACACGCCTTCTTTGTACCCCTTCCTGATCGCTTCTCCTCTTCCGAGGCAAAAGCGACTTACAGATAGAGGCAACAAGACTTAGCCGAGGTAAACCGGAGACAAGGAAGAGCAACTGACTATCTCGAGCTAGACTATCAACTGACACCAACCCCTTCGGTGGCACCATTACCACCTCCCGTGGCTTTCGCTCCCCCTCCACTGCCGTCCCCTCCTTCTGACGAGGATCACCCTGCTAGATTTCATGACCCAGACACAGATTCCGACATTGACATTGACCCGGCTCCTGAAGATGATGACATGGTATCAGAAATAAAGGCTAGGCTCCCCGAGGACTTTACTGGGGAAGCCGAGGACTCTAACTGATGGCTTCCCTCCATGAAAGCCTACTTCCTAATCAATGATCAACTTTACACGGATATGACTAAGTCCCTTACCTTTCTCAACAAAATAAGCAAGGGCCATGGAAAGACCTTTGCGGAAGGATGGCTGATGAAGCTCTCAAACCCAAGAGTCGCAGATGCAGACAAAACCTTCGAACACATTACAGAAGCATTTGAGTCTACTTTCGCCCCATACAATGTAGCAGCAAAGGCTAGAATCGACCTCTCTCAACTACGCCAGATTCTGGAAAAGCTCCCGGATGGAACCACTAGCGATGGCTTCCCTACCTACACTTCATGGTTCCGTCTCCTTGCGGAGAAAACTGGGATCAAGGACCCCGCCACTCTGGTGGAGTGGTTTCTCCGTGGTCTTAGCCAAAGCCTCACTGCTATGGTGCTTTCTTGCGAGAAAGTACCCACCACCTATCAAGACTGGATTGATAAGGCAGGGAAGTTTTCTCAACAGCTTAGGCGGATAGATGATCTACACAGGAAGGTCCCATACATCCCTGCTCCACCCTCCCGAAGCTCCGCTCGTGACCCATACGCTATGGATGTAGATGCCGTATGTCTCACCCCAACACAGCGGTCAGTGCATATGAAGAGTAACAAGTGTTTTATATGCCATCAGGTTGGTTGTAGGTCTGCCAACCACTCCCAATCCGGAACCAACCGGACACAATTCCGTCACAACCCTCGCTCGTCGCAAAAATATTGCACACCCCAACAACGACAGTTGCAAAGCACAAGAGCCATTTCCACCAACGACAGCTTTGACAATGCGACTAGGCGAGATGGTAATGAGGTCCAAGACTATATTGAGAGTCTACCAAAAAAGGACCAGGGTGTGGCTATTAAGATCCTCAAGACTGTGTTCGAGGACTCAACAGATCCCAACACAGAAGAGGAAGGTTACCAGGCCATGGCTGCAGTACATTCAGTCTCGTACCAAGAGTGCCAAAAAGTAGGGATCAAGGCAGACTGCGGAGCCCAGTCTGTATGGTCAAATAGGTTTTCTGCCCTTGCGCCAGTGGACCTCCCCGAGGCTACCTGGGAGGAAAGTCCTAAAGATGCTTCAGGCATGTCCCCGTATGATGTACCCCAGTCAAATTTGGTGGGGGCAGAAGCAACCCAAGGTGGGATAACCAGGGACCACCAACACGTCGGGGGTCACAACATGGGGTTTGGACTGCAACCCTCAGAGCAAGAGTCGGCCCATATCAACACAGTCAAAATAGGTTTAAAAAAGGTAGCACAATGGGCCGTGCGTGATGAGGAAGGGACTTGGATAACAAAGGACCAAGCGAGAGACGGAACCGACCGTCCAACCACCAGTGGCAAAATGTCCCTCCTGGTGCAGAAGCTCGCCAAGAATGGAACTGACCATTGTAAAGATGGAAAGAAGTCCTGCAGAGGTCAGAGACACAGACTAGCTTAGGAAGTGAGGGTGAGTATGACTCATCCCAGGGGAGTACCAGGAAGTGCTGAAAGACTATGGGGCAGGTCAGAGTATCCCAAGGATGTCAAGGAAAACAGTCCGGAAGGTAGTCCGGAATTTTCGGGAACAGATAGAAGACAGTCCAGAGGTCAGAAGAAGTCCAGAAATATGAGGAACGCTGTTAAGAATGATAGGGAACGATAGCAGACACATGGGACTGCATAGAACAGTGAGTGGACGATGGGAGTATGCGGAAAACACACGAAAACTGTCATTTCTGACTAAGGATAACATGATTTATAGTCCCTGGGCAAACCCGAGACTGTATAAACAAGGTCTTACTAAGTCCAGACCAAATAGTCTGAAGTCCGGTCTATTGGGTGTCTAAACCAATGTAATCCGGGTTGATATGACGGACTATGATACCGGACTGTCATGGACTGGACCGGACTATGCATGGACTATGCACAGACTATATACAGGAAAGAGTGGATAAAAATTGACCATATTCTGGATTGAATGGATGGATGAGTGAGGACATAGGACATGGTGGAAGATTGCCAAAAGTGTGGATATCAACCTAGAGATACATGGATCTCTACACCGTGTGGCTAGGCTTAAGGCTCATGGCTTAGGCAATCCGAGTTACAACCTGGGTAATGTACATCAGTAATTTAACCATTTGCTTAATTGCCCTTAGTCACCTTTATTCATTGCCAATAAGGACACTTAAGGAGAAATAAGTAGATTTCAGAGAAGAACAAAAAGCCCACTCGCTTCCTTAACATACTGGACTCACTTCATTAACACAGCCTTTAACATGGCCTTCTTTTGCTTAATCTGAGCCAAAGAAGTAAAAAAAGCAATGATTATTCACTGGTTGTAGTAAACATAACAAGCAAAACAAACAGTACAAGAAAAATAAGAGCATTAAATTAGGGCCCAGTGTGTACTAAATACTAGTACAACCGAGCCAACGAACAGTGAGAAAACGGCAACAAATGAGCACAACAAATTGGGCATGGACAAATGGGATGGATGCGGATGGGGACAGACATGGGGAGACAGCAGAACAGGGCAGACTCTGTGTACAAACAAATATTCCTGGAAGGTGCTAGATCAGTAGATGTGGAAACCAAACAATAAATGTAATACAGAGTAGGCAGCGGGGATTGACGTCAGCCAGATCACCATCCATGTCCGGAGTGTTCGAGTTAGTTGGGAACTTCATGCTACGGAGAGTATAAGCGAATGAAAAGGTTTTCTGGATCCAAGATTGCAGGCGACGAGCAATTGCCTCTCTGTAGCTTAGCATATTACCCCCCCAGTTGTCAGAGGAAAACATGTATGGAATGCGGGTTTCCTTGCCAGTTTGCGGGTTGATGACTTTCAGTAGTTTGATTAGCCTAGAGTCCAGCTGGCCAGTTACTTTGACTGCTGCATGGATGTCCTTGATATTGATGACACCATCTTTGATAAATTGAACTGCACGCTCCAACTATGAACAAGAATTTCAGAAAAGTAGTCCGTGTGATAAATATATCCTACTGCTGCTGCTGCGAGTGCAATAATGCTTGCTATGCTCCTCCCTCCAGCAAGTTCATTAGTCCTCCAGCCTGAAACCTCAATGTAACCATTGATGTTGCTAATGTAGGTCATAGAGAGCAACTTGAGCAAGAAGGACGAGCGGAATCAACCATTGGCAGAGGGTTTGTCTGGATCTTCATTGAGGAATGCATAGTCCTCAAGGAGATCCTTTGCAACCTGGGGAGCACCTTCGTCATCGCCCAGATTCACAAAGAAACTGATCATCAACGATAAAGCTGCAGATCTGAATCCGTTATGCCATTCCGAGAGGCATTGAATGACCTTCACATGTTAGTTGCAAATATGCATCTCGTGCAATGCAAACTCACTATTGCCATCATGGATCCTTGTGCTATCACCCGATACTTCACGTTTGGATAGACGAGGTCCCATATTAACTGGAGTGTTGGAAGGAGTTCCTCCTCGGGGATACACCACAGGTTCTGCTGAGTACCTGCCCAAAGAATGATCATGCCAAGGAATGAACGCGACCAGCGGGCATCGCTAGGTACTGGTAAGTCCCTGATTTTATACTCGTCTCACTTCTTGATAACCTTGATAAAATAACCATCTTTGTCGAAAGCTTGCGGTGTGGTATTGGAGATGAAGTGCATGGTTGATACATTAGAGAGCATGTCAGCATGGACAGCCTCGACTTTGGCCTTCTTGGGTAGCGTTGCCTCTGCAGGTGCAGTGGCAGTAGAAATACCAATGGAAGTCTAACAAAACCATAATTGCCAAGCACAGATAGACGAAATAAGACTCACCGAAGCAGTGGTGCGGTGGTCCTTTACAAACATAATGGTTTCCTTGACCATGTCAGGCTCCTTAGCAACTGTGGCTGTGGATTCATCAATGTGGGTCGGCTTGTCAACATCCATTTGATTAACTTCTTCCTCTAACTCGTCATCTGAGATATCCACAATTTCTTCAAACTTTCGCTTGGTAGCAGTTGTGGTTGTAGTACTGGTGGGCAGTGTGTTGGTCTTGCTCATTGGAACCTCGGTGCCAGTGGGCAACTCTTCATTGCTGTCTACTGCAGAGGGGAAGATCTGGAGAGAAAAGTGTAGAAGTACCCCACAAGTACAAACAATAATCACTCACAGTTGCGACCTGCTTTCCCTTGAATCCCACAGCAATTGTATACATACACTCATCTGCAATGTCAACAGTTTCCTTGGATCCAGTGGTATCAGGAGCCTCAAGATCATGCCTGATCTTCACTGCGGTCAGCTTGAGGCTACTTGCGCTGATCTGACTGACGCTTGTGGCAGTGGAGCATAATGTTGATGAAAGGGGGGGACAAGAGGCACTTGCGGTGGATTTGGCATTGGATGCAGGCTTTTGCATACCAGAGTTTGTTTCTGCCTGTACTCCCACCCGCCAGTCTTTGATGTGGCTGCCGAAATTGAACTTCTTCGCTCTGGTGTTTAATGCCAGATCACAGAAAAAAAGTGTTGCTTCCGTGAGTAACAGGAGCATGCTGTGAATGGGAAAAAAAGAACTTACTGGGTAATTTCACCTGGCTGGCCTTGCATCTCATCAACTCTCATGCCATACGTCACATGCTCAAACCTCTTACCTTTCTCTACACGCCACATGACTTCTGCAGCCAACGTCTTCTTAAATGACTGTTTAGCAGGCTGCTGTGAGGCCATGGGAGGTTCTTCCCCAACAGCATCCTGTCAGAAATATGATCAGTGCATTGCTGTCTCAGTGAGTTGCAAACACCATCACCTTGACTGCACTGCCCTTGACGACAGTTTGTTTCGCAGAGGAAGCCTTTTCGGCCGCCTTCTTAACCTTGGTGATGACATGTGGGCAGGGGCGAACAGGTGGCTGGTTCACTGTCGTGGTATGTTCCTCTTTAGCCCTCATCTCCACATCAGCAATGCGACTGATGGCCCCCATTTCAGCCTGTTCCCTGGCTACCTGTGCATCCTTCAATGCCTGGTCATCCATCACCTTTTGGGCCTTGGATTGACGTTTTGGCTGTGAGTCCAAAACAATTTGCCCTGGATGCTTGTTGGCATTCTGAGCTCAGGTTTGGCGAGTAGAAGGGGTAATGCTGGCCATCTCAGATAGAAGTTGACAATGTTCAACAGCGACGAAGGGGACGAAGGGAATTGTGGGAGGGAAATTGTGTAAGTACAAACAGGTCCCAATCAATTAACCAAGTATCCACAATTTTATACTACTATTAGGTCACTAATTTTTGGTTATACATTGTCCCTTACTACAGCCTTCATCAATGCTCCTTACAGACTGTAATCTTCACAACCTCAACTACCTCAAGCTTTCTTGTGATCACCCTGGATGTTGGCAACAATTCAAGATGCAAGGAGGTCATATGAAGCAAATGCAAGTTGCACATCCAGACCCACCCCAACGACAGCTGCCTCCCGTTTTCCATCCACCACTGGCAGGATTGGAAGAAAATGAAAGAGAGGATGAGGAGGACGAGTATGAGGCAGATGAATTTTCTGCAATCAGCTCTGAGTCTGAACCCGTAAATCCAGAATTGCATGCTCTGTCCCCTGCTGCAGATGTTGACACAGAGTTTTACGGTCCAGATGATCGTCTATATCACAATTATCACAAGCAGCTCAATGTAAGCACACTCCTGGAGAATCTTACTCTGTTGTAAATACTCATTTATGTAGCCCGTCCTTGCAATCAACAGGGCAATTTTCTTCCTCCAGGATGCCCTTCTGCACAGAACAACAAAGATCCAAATAACTGGGCACCCTTCGAGAACCATACACAATTTGAAACAGCCGAACTTCTTTACACTCGAGTCCAGATGTCTGCCCCCAGATTGACACCATTCTCACGCTTTGGGCATCCACACTCGTCAAGCACAATGATTCACCACCATTCGTCAATTGGAGAGATCTTTACCAGACGATCGACAAGTCACCTTACGGTGACGTGAACTGGCAATGTTTCAAAGTCCAATATACTGGAGAGAAGCCTCCAATCACCCCCACTCCATGGATGGAGCAAACATTTGAAGTCTGGTATCGTGATGTTTGTGAGGTCGTCCATTCCATGCTTACAAACCCAGGTTTCAGAGACGAAATTGATCTTCAGCCCTTTCGTGAGTTTGCCACTGATGGTGATGTCCAGCAATATCAGGATTTCATGTCAGGTAATTGGATTTGGGACCAAGCAGTAAGTAGATCTTTATTCAACTTGAATGTTCTGACAGAGGTTCTAGGATATTATATCTGAGGATCCAACAACACATGGAAGCACATTCATCCCCATCATCCTCGGTAGCAACAAAACTACAGTATCTGTCGGTACAGGTAACAATGAATTCTATCCACTCTATCTTTCCATCAGAAATGTGTGCAACAATGTCTGCCATGCCCATCGGAATGTGCTTGTACTCATTGGATTCCTTGCCATTCCCAAAAGTATGTTCCTATTTTCTATCTTGTATCTCTCTATAATGATGTACATTAGCGACCAAGGAGCATGCCTCGGATCCTGCATTCTGAAATTTTTGACAACAACTTTTCCACAGCTCGCTGTCTACAATACTTGACCCTCTGAAGCACACAATGTCAACGCCTGAAGTCGTCAAGTTTGGTGATGGATATTTCCGTCATGTTATCTATGGGCTTTGGCCCTACATAGCTGACTATGAGGAACAAGCACTCCTCTCATGTATTGTGTGAGGGTGGTGCACTTGGTAAGTTCCCTTATACAGGTATGCTCATACTTCTGACTTGCAGGTGTAGGTGCCGAGCAACTCGTAACGACCTGGATGCTGATGTGCTTACTTGTTCCAGGGCCTTCACTGAGGCCCTATGTGCCGAGAATATCTCACTCAATGTCATGTGGGATGAGTATGGTATCGTAGGCAATCTTGTCATAAGTTAGTAACATTTATTAATAAGGACATTTACTGATTTCGTGTAGCTTTTTACCAATGATTTTCCCCGTGCCGACATTTATCGACTCATCGCTCCAGATATCTTGCATCAACTAATCAAAGGTTGTTTCAAAGACCATCTCGTCGACTGGGTAGAGGCCTACCTGAAGGACATGTATGGCATGAAGGGGGCACAGCATAGATTGGATGATATCGACAGTGAGTTACTAAAAAACAAAATATATCATTGCTGATCTCTTATCAAACAGGAAGAATTGCAGCTGTCGCTCCTTTCACAGGACTACAAAGATTTCCTCAAGGCTGAGGCTTTAAACAATGGACCGGTGATGATTCCAAGGCCCTGATGAAGGTAAGCATCCTTTGTTCCTCCACTTTGTCTGCTAACTTTCATTGACAGGTTTATGTTGCTGCTATCGAGGGACATGTCCCTCAGGATATAGTCTGCACCTTTCGTGCATTTCTAGAGTTCTGTTACATGGCTCGGCAATACATCATTAGCGAGAACACACTGGTCGAAATGCAGGAGGTGCTCGACCAATTCCATCACTATTGCGAAGTATTCAGATTGGGTGATTACACTATGGTCAACACATTCTACCTACCTCGTCAACATGCCGCTAAACACTACCCCGAACTCATTCGCTTATTTGGTGCTCCAAACATTCTTTGTTCATCCATTACAGAGTGCAAGCACATCAAGGCTGTGAAGCAACCATATCAGCGATCTAGCAAGTACAAAGCACTTGGTCAAATACTCCTCACCAACCAGCATTTGGATAAGCTGGCAGCGTGCCGTGTAGAGTTTGAGGCTTGCGGTATGCTACAGGGAACATGTCTATCCTCAGCATTGAAATGTGTTGGTATGTTGGATATCGCTTTGATCTTTGCACTTAAATTGATCAATACATACTAGGCCTTTTGGTACCTGCCACCCGCCCTGAAAATGAGGGTGAGGTCGACAATGGTGACACCAATCCCAAATATGATAATGATGAATTTGACACTGATGACTTGCCAACTGACCTATCTCATCAAGTGCAGCTTGCAACAACACCACGTACGTACCCATGTTTACTATCCACAGAACAAAAATTATTCAAATGGACTCAGAACAGAACCATGCATGCATGGTTATGGGGTTAGCAGAAGAAATTGGTGTCCCTGTCTCAGATTTACTCCACTGCTTTCTACACCAACAGCTCTACCCAAACAACAACCAGGATCAGCCTCAAGTTCCACTCGCTGGGTGTCCACGCTTTGATGGCAAGATCTCCGTGTTCAACTCTGCCTCCATGCACTTCTATGCTCCGAGCGACATTAGTGGGCTTGGTGGCATGCGCACCAAGTATGTTTGCTCAGCTTCCAATTGGCGGAATGAGGGGTCTCATCGGGACTGTGTTTTCATTCTGGATGATGTTGAACCACGCAAGATTTCCATGCATGTGCTGTCAATTGCACGTGTTTTTGCATTTTTTTTCATTCAAATTTCATGGTGCATTGTACCAATGTGCTGTAATTCAGTGGTTTGACAAGATCAACGATGGTCCAGATGAGGATACAGGCATGTGGATGGTGCGGCCATCATATCTGCCCAATCATTCCCCGTGATATGCCATTGTTGATATCAAATCCATATACTGGGCAGCTCATCTCATTCTGATCTACAGAAAACATTTTATACGCACAGACCTCACACCACACGATTCGTATGATGCCTTTTGCGCGTTCTACGTGAACAAATATGGTGATCACCATGCATTCGAGATAGCCTCAGGTTCGTGATGCAGATGTCCAAACACTGTCCTACTTTCTACATTCACATAATGTCTGAAATCAGGAGGAAGCTCATCATTATTGGTGGTGAGCATCATTTTTATCCTGGATGCTGATGTTGTCCACCTCCCCCTCACCACCAGTCTCTGTTTCCATTGTCCATTGTCCATACCCTTCACAACTAGCATTCTGTAGTTGGCTCTCACACTCTGCCGTCAACCTCAGCCCCGCCTCGCTCACCATACCCACCATTCCCAGCAAACCCAATGTCCTCAGCCATACTGCATTGCGGAAGTGGAAGTGGAAGAAACAATACTCAGGACTCTGGCTCCTGCACTCTGTCCAGAGTCCATACCCTTCACAACTAGCATTCTGCAGAATTTTCAACTGCCCCTCTTCAGGTGGCACAACTTCTGTCCATGGGAGGGATATTGCCATGACTCACTTCCCGTTTGTCTTCTTCCAACCATTCTCTTTCACCCCAGAGTATCTCATGGTTGCCCTCCGTGCTCAACTACAGGATCTTGTTGTAGCGATCTTTGCCTCTCTCCACCAATCCCTCTCAAATCATGCATGAAGTCATCTCTGTCCACGTTGGCCAGGCCAGTGTCCAGATTGGAAATGCCTGCTGGGAACTCTACACCATCAAACATGGTCTGAGCGTAATTTCATCCCTCATTATCTTCTCTGCTTCTTGCTAATCAGATGCACCTACTAGTAGCCCGATGGTCACCTCGTTGAAGGCTTCCCATCTTCCAATGACGATGGCTTTAGCACATTCTTCTCTGAGACTTCCTCGGGAAAACATGTTCCTCGGTCACTTTACATTGACCTGGAGCCTAACGTGATTGACAAGGTCTGGACTGGCACCTACAGGAGTCTCTTCCACCCTGAGACTCTGGTCATGGGTAAAGAAGACACTGCGAGCAATTGTATGTCGTTCATCTTTTTGTGTGTCACTTGTCTCAGCTTATTTACTCAAGATGCTCGCGTTACTACACGATTGGCAAGGAGCAGATTGGCAATGTCATGAACAAAGTTTGTTGGCTCGCTGACAACTGTGCTGGTCTGCAGGGCTT
Organism: Boletus insuetus; assembly: GCA_038093095.1. Classification (NCBI taxonomy): domain Eukaryota; kingdom Fungi; phylum Basidiomycota; class Agaricomycetes; order Boletales; family Boletaceae; genus Boletus; species Boletus insuetus. The sequence continues at coordinate 11,719 of JBBPRQ010000430.1, read as the reverse complement.
CTTCGTCTTCCACTCCTTTGGTGGTGGCTCTCGCACTCCACCATTGACTTCGGCCCCATCCCGCTCACTGTACTCATCATACCCAGGATATCCAAGACTCTGGCGCTGTGTACTTTGTGTCCAGAGTCCATACCCTTCATGACCAGCACTCCGCAGTCAGCCACAAACTTTCACTGCTCCCATTCTGCCACTCACTGTGATCTGCCATCGGCATTGGCTCCGTCCTGCTCACCACACCCACCATCCCTACTCTCTGTCCAGAGTCCATACCCTTCACTGGCACAATTAATGTTCTGCAATCTTCATGATCCGACCTCTTATATGTTTTCCATGGCCATGAATTCCTCCTGTGATCATGCCTGGAATGGCAGTACAGTCTGTGCACACCATCTGCCGCCCATAGCATCATACGTGCACCCTAGTATCACATTGCAAGAGCAGGAGTTCGAGTTCGAGTTCATTACAAGTGATTGTATTATACACCTTGTGTTCGTAGTTAATGGTCAATGGGTCTTATTCAGCTCTTTTCACTTTTCACACTTGTCCGATTTGGCTTGGTTAGCTTCATGCTTGTCAGTGGCGATGCAAAAGGTGCTTATTTGGCTTATGTTCCTGGGGAGTGTCATAATCAGGGGAAAAAGGGCTGAAAAAGGTTGATAAGGAATTTGCTCATTTGCTGATGAAGGCGGCATTCATCACGCCCTTCGGCCTCTTTGAGCCTCTTGTAATGTTCTTCGGCCTTTGCAACAGTCCAGCGACCTTCCAGTTGTTTATGGACTTCATTTTCAAGGATATGGTGGTGGAAGGATGGTTGATCATCTACATGGATGATATGTTGATCCACTCCAAGGATCTCAAGGAACATCACAACAGGATGAGGTGAGTATTGGAGTGGTTACAAGAAAACCAACTCGGCCTCAAATTAGAAAAGTGCACGTTCAATGCCCTGGAAGTAGAATTCCTTGGTATGGTCATTCGTGAAGGGGTCATCAAGATGGACCCTACCAAGCTCTCAGTGATTGCAACCTGGGAACCTCTGAAGTCGGTTTGTGCAGTCTGTTCATTCATCAGATTCTGCAACTTTTACTGCAAATTCATTCCCAACTTCTCCGACATTGTGTGACCGATCTCAGATTTGATGAAGAAAGGGCAGCCGTGGTCCTGGATGGATGAGCAACAGAAGGCCTTCAACCTCCTCCAAAAGGCCTTTACCTCCAAACCAGTATTAAAGATGCCGGATACCTTGAAACCGTTTTATGTAATGACGGATGCCTCGCTTACCACAAGTGGGGGTGTATTAATGCAGAAGGATGGCAATGGTGACCTGCATCCTAGCTGCTATGTATCTAAGACATTCTCACCGGCAGAATGCAACTATGACATCTATGATCAAGAACTTCTGGCGGTTATACACACGCTAGAAGAATGGCGGCACTATCTCACCGGAACTGACTGGCCCGTCACTGTGCTCACAGACCACAAGAATCTGTGCTACTTCAAGGACCCAAGGAAGCTATCTAGGTGGCAAGCTAGATGGCTATTAACACTACAGGACTATGACCTCCTGTTCCAACATACTCCAGGGATTAACATGGGCCCCACGGACATGCTCTTGCACAAGGACGACATGGAAACAGCCAATGACAACACTGCCATCTCCTTGCTGCCGGGGGAGCTTTTTATTAAACAACTTGACACCGACCTCTGGACTTCTATTGAGAAGTCATCCACCTCTGACCCATTTGTCATCTCCCAATTGCGCCCACTCCATGAGGGTGCATCGGGCATTCCCCGCTCCTCTATTCATGATTGGCGCTATGATGATGGGATTCTTTACTTCAAGGACCGGGCCTACATGCCCAAAGATCACCGACGTGACCTCCTCCATGTCTTACATGATTCGCCTGCAGGTGGTCATGGTGGGTATTACAGAACAGTTAACCTTGTCCAACGTGACTATTGGTGGCCTGGCCTCACCACATTTGTGTGCCACTTCATCCAGGGCTGCACAACCTGCCAGGCCAACAAGGTCAATACTCACCCAACTGTTCCCCCGTTGACCCCTCTCCCTGTCGCCTCCTCCTGACCTTTCCAATGTGTCTCTGTCGACCTCATTATGGACTTGCCGCCATCGCATGGATATGATTCTGTCATGGTCGTGGTCGACCATGGCCTTATGAACGGGGTAATTTTCACCCCATGTCACAAGAGCGCGGATGCTGAGGGCGTTGTGCAACTCTTTTTTGAGAAGGTCTTCCCACAGTTTGGACTCCACAACAAGATAATCTCAGTCCGCGGTCCGCAATTTGTCTCAGCCTTCGCTCGAGAACTGGCCAGGCTTCTTGATTATGATCCACTCCTTTCCTCCGCTTACCATCCGCAAACTGATGGAGAAATGGAACGGGTCAACCAGGAACTCAAGACTTATCTTTGGATCTTTTGCCAAGGTGACGCCTCCCATTGGTTGGATCTCCTTCCAATGGCGGAGTACTGTCACAACTCCTCCGTCCACTCTGTAACGGGGAAGACCCCCTTTAGCCTGATGATGGGGTACGAGGCACGTGCCTACCCATGGATCGGAACTATGTTCCTTCCCACCCTTAATAAACGACTCGGGGACCTCGACGAAACCCAAAAGGAAGCTACTGCTGCGCACGAAAAAGTGCAAAGATATATGAAAGAACGCATAACTTCAAAGTTCAAGCCCTGGAAAGTCGGAGATAAGGTGTGGCTCAAGGGCCACAACCTGAGACTCTGCTACCCCTCTAAGAAACTCGCCCCTCGACGGGAAGGCCCATTCAAGATAACCCAAGTCATATTGCCTGTATCATACAAACTCCGCCTCCCACAAATGTGGAAAATTCACAACACCTTCCATGCCTCCCTTCTCACCCCATATAGGACTACCATGGAACATGGGGATAATTTCATCCTGCTTCCGCCAGACGTAATAGACAGAGAAGAGGAATTTGAAATTGATCAGATCTTAGCCCATCAGGGCTCCGCTCGACGCCACCACTACCTTGTTTCGTGGAAAGGATACCTGTCCTCTGAAAATACCTGGGAACCGAAGTCTAACTTGGGACATGCCGCCGACCTCCTTGAGGAATATAAGGTGAGGGATCCCATCGCTTTTCCTTCATAACCACCACATACCACTCTCGTCGTTTTAAGTGTTGAGCCCTAGCTCCACTAAATGTCATCAACCATGTCCTCCTATGTCCTAAGTCCACTGTTACGCTTGGTCCGGGTAGGAACGAGCATAGCCTTTGAGTGGTCAAGGGACAAGAGTGTCGAGTCAAAAGTACGACGAGGACTTATAGAATGGAGGGTCGAAGGTCAAGGGTACTTGTGGGGGCATCCACACAAGGGTCAAGGGGACTGGGCTGAGACCAGTAGTTCAAGGGTTCAAGGAAGCTGGGCTGGAACCAGCGGAGGGCGAGGCAAGAGCAAATAGATTGTACATGGTACAAGAAGACAAAGGAGCTCAAGCATGGGGAAACGCTAGAGCAGTATCTACAACTTATATATGTTGGATATACAAGTGTTAAGGGTAGGCATAGAAAAGAATAGAAAAGGGTGGAAGAGATGATGACTAAGTAAGTGGAGACCGTCGGGACGCCGGTGGGAAGAACATGTGAGAGGAATGTGTCATCATAAAGAGAGAAAATATAAGTCCACGGAGAGTAGACGAGACACATCATTGATACAACACAAGAAAGAGAAAAGAGAGAATTATAACATTACCCCTGTACTAGATCTGAAACACCATTGAAAGACCTCAGTACAAACTCGAATACGAACAGCCGGGAGACCCAGTTATGTTGGCATATCCAACATCATTGATAATGTCATCCAACTCCAGAGACAGTGCAGAATGTCTGGGGGAAGCAGACCTCCTAGGGGGAGGAACGGGAAGACCTTGTCCAGAGCCAGAGGAGCGGCGAGAACGGGAGGAACAAGAAGACCGAGTAGTGCCAGATAAAGAAGAAGATCCTTGTCGAGGGGTCCTAAAGGATTCAGGTGCTGGGGTACTTCAGGTGCAACCAGAGATATGGGATGCCAACGTTCCTCAGGGATGAGGAGATCTGGCAGAAGATAACCTGTTGAGAAGGACAGGGCGGCGAGTGGCTATAGGACAATTAGCCTGGCTGTGTCCAGGAGCCCATTGATGACATCCCATGATGGGACATTGATAGACCGGGCAATTGTGACGGATATGTCCTAGGCGGTGGCACTGGTAACAGGTTTCGCCATATCTGGGGTCAGAAGGGAGGAGAGGAGCGGCGTGAATGGCACCATAAAATGGTCTACTCTGATAATTGTAGGTTTGCTCAGCCTCGACTACGGCATGTAGTTCCTTGGGAGAGAGGGCAGAAGAGGAAGCCAACGGGGTAGATGGAGGTTGCGCAGAATGGTAAGAGGAGGAGGAGGACAACTCGTCTACACTGTGTTGTAACGGATAGACCCCGGCATTGGCGATTCTGGAGGCGGCGAGTTCTAGAGTATATCGGTCTATATCTTCGAGGAATTCTCCGAAATCCATCTGGTACATGACTTGATGGAGTTCGCGTAGGATGTTCTGCTGAGTGGAGTTTACCCAGCCTCGATCTAAGTGATTGGTGGCAAAGGCAGTGATATCATTGGTGACAAGAGAGAGGCGTTGGGTCTGTTGGAAGGCTCTGTATAGAGCAAGGAAAGCAGAGTTCATATCAAGGTGAGTGTCGATAGGTAAGGCCATGCCAGTGTCGCAAATGTAGCGAGTGACACTGTTAGTGTAATGAGGGGAGTTCCTTCCTTCCTTGATGGCATTGGCAAAGATGGGGATTTCGACAGTGAGGCCAGGTCTCGGACTGGGTACGGGAGCAGTGGGGAAATGAACATGATGGAAAGCTATAGGAGAAGAAGGGACAGGAGCAGCGATGGGCATAGTAATTGGTTCAGGAATGGTGGTAGTTCCTGGAACGTTGACGGGATGGAAGGTAATGTGGCGAGTAGCAGGTTCGGGGATGGTGACAGAGTTAGAACCCCATCCAGGTTTGGCAATAGTGGAAGAGGGAGACAAAGTAGTGGAGGCAGTGACAGAGGATTCAGACGAGATGGAGAGTTGTTCAAACGACATGGTGGGTGACAATGAAGAGGGTTGAGGTCGGAAAACAGAGGGGTGAAGCTTCTTATAATCGTTGAGGATGGACTTTGAATGATTCAAGTTCCGTTCTGGGAGCCAAGAGTCTTCTTCAGCCAAATATCCTTTCCATTGGATCAGAAACATTCAGTTTTTAGGAGTTCTGCGGTGGCATAAGATCCGTTCCACTTCATATTCTTCTTTGCCTTTGATAAGGTCAGGTGGTGGTGCAGGGAAGTTCTTTCCATGGGTTGGGTTTTCGTGATAAGGAGATAAGAGGGAGGTGTGGAAGACTGGGTGGATTTTCTTGTCCCAGACCTTTGGTAAGCGCAGTTGATAAGTGATGGGAGATAAGACCTTGGTGATAGCAAAAGGTCCTTCTCGTTTGGGGGCAAATTTCGGGTTGATAACGGAATGGCAGAGGTTTCTGGCTTCTAACCAGACTTTGTCTCCAAGGGAGAACAGAATGAAGCCTCAATTATTCCTAGAGGCCATGACTTGTTTGGCCAGTTCATGGGAAGCTAGGGCTTCATCTCGAGCAGTGGAGAGGTCCTTGAGACAGGTTTCTATGGCAGGAAGGGAAGTTTCGGCAATTACCGAAGGAAGGGCACGGGGTTCGTATCCCATCATGAGATAGAATGGAGATTTACTGGTGACAGAATGAGGGTGGTGATTGTGGGCGAATTCGGTGTGAGATATCTTGTCTGCCCATGAGGTGGGATTGCTTCCACAGAAGATGCGGAGATAGGTTTTGACTTCTTGGTTGACATGTTTAGTTTCTCCATTAGATTGTGGATGATAAGCGGTGGAGAGGGAGATGTCATAGTTCAGGAGTCTTCCTAGTTCTCAAGCGAAGGAAGAGGCAAACTGTGGTCCTCAGTCAGAGATTATCTTGTTGTAGAGGCCGAAGCGGAGGTAGACTTTGTGGAAAAAGAGAGATGCGACTCCTTCTGCAGTGATGGTCTTCTTCGTAGGACAAAGAATTACCCCCTTAGTAAGTCCGTGGTCCACCACGACTAAAAGGGAATCAAAAGAGGAGGAGATCGGGAGATCGGTGATAAGATCGCAAGACACCTGTTAAAAGGGATGTGTGCAGGAAGATTTAATGGGGGTGAGCGGCGGTATGGTGGGATGAGTGTTGGACTTGTTCTGTTGGGATGTGGAGCATCCTTCCACGTATTTTTGGATGTATTGGGCCAAGCCAGGCCACCAGAATTCCACGGAGACGAACTGATGGGTTTTCAGAAATCCTGGGTGACCAGCGGTTTCATGGTCATGGCAACGTTCAAGGATTGAGCAGCGGAGAGATTCATTGGGGGGAATGTAAACTCGTCCTTTGTAAGTGAGGACGCCCTCAGAGTATTGCCAGTCGGAGAGTCGAGAGCGGAAAGCAGGGGAATAGTACCGTCAAGCGATTGTAAAGCTTGGAGGACTAAGGGATCGGAGGTAGAGTGGGAAGCAATGTGATGTGCCAGGGTAGAGTCAATTAATCGAACGAACATGGATGGAGGGAGCAGGGTAGTTCCCTGATTGTCGTCGAATGCAGAGGGGAGCATATTACGCCAGCGGGAGAGTGCGTCAGGTCCTGAAAGAAGAGATCCTGGTACATGGTTCATTTTGAGATCAAAATCGGCAAGGTCTAGAAGCCAGTGGGCTTGGTGATGGTTGAGATCCTTAGGTTGCCTAAAATAGATAAGGTTCTTGTGGTCAGTGAAGACCTGGACAGGGAACGAGGCGCCATGGAGGTAGTGATGCCATGCTTTGAGAGCGCGGATGATGGCTAGGAGTTCACAGTCATAGATATCATAGTTGCATTCGGCTGGGGAGAAAGATTGCGAGAGGTAGGAACAGGGATGCCAATCTCCATTGGTGTCGGTCTGGAGGAGGATGGCACCAGTAGCATACTTGGAGGCATCCATGGCAATGGCGAAGGGTTTGGAGTGATTGGGGAGTCGAAGGACAGGTTCGGCAAGGAAGAGTTCTTTGAGATGGGAGAAGCAGCGGTCACATTCTTTGGACCATTTCCAAGGTTGGTTCTTCTTGGTAAGATCAATAAGGGGTCTAGCGACGGTTGAGTAGTCTGGGATAAAGTGTTGATAGAAATTGGCGAATCCAAGGAAGGAGCAGACTTCCTTCGGAGTAGAAGGGACAGGCCATTTGGAGATGCTGTCTAGTTTCACAGGGTCCATGGCAATGCGACCTGGTTCCACCATCATTCCAAGGTATTCCACTGTGTTAGTGGCGAATTGGCACTTCTCCAGCTTCAAGTGAAGGTCAAGTTCCTGCATGCGTTGGAGGACCTGTTTGGTTCGTTCGGTATGGGTAGCTTCGTTGGGAGAGAAGATAAGGAGGTCATCCATGTAGATGACAAGCCATTCTTCAGCAATCATGTCTCTGAAGGAGTCGTTCATGAAATGTTGGAAAGTGGTGGGGGAGTTAGTGAGTCCAAAGAACATCACAAGAGGTTCGAAGAGTCCTTTATGGGTGATAAAGGCGGCTTTCCATTGATGTCCGTCCTTGATACGGACGTTGTTGTAACCCCAGCGGACGTCAAACTTGGTGAAGACCTTAGCATCTTTGAGTTTGTCGACAAGGTTGGAGATCAGTGGGAGAGGATAAGCATCCCGAATGGTATGCTCATTGAGGTATTGGTAGTCTTGGCAAGGGCGTAGCTTGCCATTTTTTTTCTTGATGAAGAAGAAGGAAGAGGCGGCTTGGGGGGAGTTCGAAGGGTGAATCTTTCTGGCTGCAATGTTCTCATCAAGAAAGTCTTCTGTGGCTTTCTGTTCGGCAGGGGAGAGAGGGTAGACCTTTCCGATTTTCGGGGAGAAGGAGTCGTTGAGGTTGATCTCATGATCGTAAGGACGAGAGGGGGGAAGATGATCAGTAGCCTCTTTGGAAAAGACGGAGGTGTAATCAGAGTATTTGGAAGGTAAGGTAACCTTGGGTTTGGCCTTTTTGGCAGTGGCGGCAAGTTCAATGGTGGTAGTCAGTTTAGCGATGACTGGAGAGTTATTCGGGACCCGCATCGAATGATATGGTGGATGGCATAGTTTTGTCGGGCGTGGTGCATGTATTGTATCTCGGTTTCTTGTCCGAGATATTCATAGAGTCTCTCGTCATAGACAGAGTCAACATTGATATGGCACGGGGGTCGGGAAGAGGCTTTAGAGAAGAAGCCATTATGTCGTTTTTGATCAGCGACATGAGTTTGGTAGAGGTCAGAGGATTGGTCAGATGTTTGGGGAATAGAGAGGGTTTGGGTTGACCAGTCGATGGAGGGGTTCACAGCTTTAAGCCAGGGGAGTCTGAGGATAGTGTTTTCTTGTCCACAGTTCATAACATAGAAGAGGACTTTGTGGGCAATGCCTTCGATGTTGATGAAGAGGAGGGAAGTGTATCGGATATCGCCTTTCTGGTTGGCAGATTGGTTGATGTTTCGTACGCAGATGGGGACATCGAGTTTCGTGGTGGGGAGTCTATGTTTTTGAATGAACTGCCAATCAATGCAGTTGATATCTGTGCCACTGTCAATCAGGGCAGCAGTGTCGACGACTTTCATAGTATGCGAAGGATCAATGAGTTGAATGGGGATTCTCATAGATCTAGAGGACTTCGATACTAGTACAGGAGCAACAGTAGCAGGAGGGACTCACATCGACTGAGGCCTCCTCTTCAAAAATCCTGTGAGGGGCAGGAGAATGACACCTTTCTAACGGTGGTTTCATCGTCATCGTATTCGATCTCTTGGAGTTGAGGGAGATCTTCTTCGATCTTCTGAACTTTTCGTTCCGTGGAGGGGAAAGTGGGGCATTGATTGGGTCTATGGCCGCAGCGGAAGCAACGTCCTTCTTTGATGCAGCGTTGACGTTCTTCGGGAGTCATCTTGGAGAGGCAGACGGCGTCAATGTCCATGGCATTGGGGTCTTTCTCCTTTTGGGAGGAGGAGGAGGGAGCAATGTATGGGAGAGGAGTGTTCTTTCCTCGACAAGTGACTCCATCGGCATGGTCAAACTGTGCTTAGAATTTCTGGGCCTTAGAGATCCATTCAGAGATCTTGTCAGGGACAGTATCCATGGAAAAGATTCGGCGCATCAAGCTGGCGGGGATAGCAGAGTAAAAATATCTGATGAGGACTTGGTCATTGGTGATCTCAGAGATGGCAGCGTGGTTGGAAAACTGGGCAATGTAGGAGTCTAGGGACAGTTCCCATTTACCACTCTTCTGCTTGACCATTTTGGTGGTCATGAGCCAGGCGAGGGAGTTGCCTTTGACATTGGCGTGTTTGAATGAGGCGGTGAACTTTGTGATAAAGTCTTTGTAGGTTCCAAGGGAGATGGTGGCACCAGTGGTGAGCTTGGCGATTGCGGCTTGTCTAAAGGTGGTTGCCCACGTGGCAGCAGTTCCTTTAGTCATGTAAGAGAGGGCAAAGGCAACCTTCTTGTTGTCAGTGCTATAAACGTCCTCATTGACAAGGAGGTAGGTCATGACTGAGCTCAACCATTGGTTGGCTTTGTCATAGGACCTGTCAAAGGGTTCAGGGGTTCCAAGGTGGAGTTCAGTGGGTCTAGTAGACATTGGTGGCGGGGAGAAGGGTCTCGGGTTGAACTGAGGGGTTGGTCTGAAGGGAAAGGGGCCAAAGGGTGGAGGTCGTTGAGCTGTGGGAGTAGGAGATGGAGGAGTGGGAACGCGAGGGATGGAGAGCGACAATGAGAAGGTATGGAAAAGATCTAGTTCTGCCACTTGTTCAGTGTCAGATAAGATTGGTACATCAGGGTCAGGAGAGACATTTCGAGGTTTTTCGTTAGGGGAATCAGAGATTTCAGAGTCAGGGGATTCAGAGGGCAGGGGTTGTCGAGAGAGTCCCCAGATGGAACGAGGGATTCTTGGTGGTTGCGAAATTTTGGCAGCTTACAATGGTGGTAGCTGGCAAGGCATGCTTGAGCTTTTGTTACACTTGGTCTGGGTAGGAATGAGCGTAGCCTTTGAGTGGTCAAGGGACAAGAGCGTTGAGTCAAAAGTACGACGAGGACTTATAGAATGGAGGGTCGAAGGTCAAGGGTACTTGTGGGGGTGTCCACACAAGGGTCAAGGGGACTGGGCTGAGACCAGTAGTTCAAAGGTTCAAGGGAGCTGGGCTGGAACCAGCGGAGGGCGAGGCAAGAGCAAATAGATTGTACATGGTACAAGAAGACAAAGGAGCTCAAGTGTGGGGAAATGCTAGAGCAGTATCTATGACTTATATATGTTGGATATACAAGTGTTAAGGGTAGGCATAGAAAAGAATAGAAACGGGTGGAAGAAATGATGACTAAGTAAGTGGAGACTGTCAGGACGCCAGCGGGAGGAACACGTGAGAGGAATGTGTCATCATAAAAGAAAGAAAAGATAAGTCTGCGGAGAGTAAACGAGACACATTGTCGATACAAAACAAGAAGGAAAAGAGAGAATCATAACAAAATGTTGGTGGTGGGATATGTCCTCTACACAAAGGTAGGGACAAGGGAAGAAGCTAGTTCTTTTGTAACGCGCAGCACAGTTAGTGACAAGCGGAGCGTGAAGTTACCTTGATCTGAACGAGTTCAACGAGCAGAGGATGAGGTTATGAGTAGAGGAGCCTGCTAGGTGATGTCTACCACAGTCTATCTCAGAAGACAAACTGAGACTCGAGGTGGGCTCGACGGGTCTCTGATATCCAGGTGCTAACTGCTGGAGCTCTCAGGAAGTATCACTAGGACTATGCTGATATTGCGTAGAACTAGCTTAGGGAAATACATGATAATAGTACAGAGTTTATATATGGTAGGCCCCTGGTCCATGTGAGTAAGGTAAGTGATATAAAAGGGAAAAGGAGGCGGGAGTCCATAGGATGACCGTACTCCATATAGTCCATCCCAATGATGTGGAACTGTGGGAAGTGGCAGTGTGATCTAAAAGAGGAACACCGTGTGGGGAGAAGTCCGAAGGAATCCCATATGGAAGCGGAATGAAAGGAGAAGGCTAAATATAGAGTGGAGGCGGGGCACTGTGTGAGTACGTAAGAAATGGATATAAAAGGAGAAACTATCTGGAGGACGACTCCAGTACAAATACAACTCTGTAGAGTGTGAGATAGAATCTAAAGAGAAACAAGTAAAGCAGCATAGCTGCCCATGCATAGTGAAGACGGAAAAAGTGTACCCCCCTAGTAGACCGTAACACTCCGAGACTTCCTTGTTATTGACTGTGGCAAGGACGACGTAATCCTAGGGCTCCCTTGGCTCCGCAACAACAACCCAGAGATTGACTGGAGTACAGGAAAGGTGCGACTAGCCGAGGTGGAACCAACCAACCCGGAAGTCCAAAGTGGCGAAGGAGACCATGCTGCCACTATAAACATATTCAATAGGAAATGCCAGGTAACAAAACTCTGACAACGGTGAGCGCAATGGTGGACATATGCAGTTGACTTGGTACTCACTGCCCGAAAGGGGGAGGTTATGCTGAAGGTTCCTGAGGTGGACCCGACCACCCAGGAGGAGGAAGTTCCTGGACTCTTAGATTGTGAGGAGGATGATGATGAAAAAGAGCACCCCGGGCCCTCCATAAGGAAAA
>JBBPRQ010000429.1:0-27584 GCA_038093095.1 Boletus insuetus | reverse complement strand
ACGTATACGTTGCATTACGTGACACCAATGAGCGATTCATCTCCGTCGTTGCCCCTACGTGCAGATACCGAAGGGATGTTACACAGGGTCAGGGTCAAAGCATAAGGGAGGTGTTATCCAGAGTTGAACGACGTACGCGCACTTCTCGGCCACGACACCGTACACAGCGCAGAGCAGCATGCGACAGACCTGGACGCGCTGTTTGGGTTTCGTGGGGGGCTCGAGGTCGTCGTCGACCGTCTCTCTTCGCATGGTGACACCCTCGCACTCGCCCTCCCTGGGGAGCGCATCTGCGTGCGTGTCTACTGCAGTGCACCTCTTCACTCGATTGCCGATCTAAGAGACGACAGCAGAGTGCAGTGCAAGTATTTTGGCCAGTGCTCTGGGTGCCAGTACCAAGTATGTCGTCTCTAGTTCATCGGCCGTATGCTCATCTTGCATCAGATGCTTGCTTATGAAAAACAGCTCGAGATCAAACGCAACGTCATCATCAAGGCATACCAGAACTTCTCAAGCCTCCCTTTCTCTGCAGTACCGACTGTCCTAACCTACTATGGGCCCCCCGAAGCAATACCACTACCGGATAAAGATAACTAACTCATCACTTCGAGGCACCGTCAAAGAAAGCTTGCGCGGAATCCTCCATCCTCTGTCTGCAAGCCTGGCTGAAAATCAGTTAGCTGTCCTCTCACGTGCATCAGGAATGTCCTATCACCACCCCAGTGCTCAACTAAGCCCTAGGTCCAATATGAGAAAACATCATGCAGTAAGTCTATGCAACTTATCCCCTCTCTGACGCTAACTCTAGCAGAAGGATCTGGTCCTACAAAAAAGGCATCTTCCTCCTCCTTCGTGACTCCCTTGATCCATCCATACCCATCGACCTCACCAACCCTACCCCAGATGACCCCACCCACCACATATGCATAGTAATCAACACAAAGCGACTGTTCGTGAACGCGTCGGCGATACCTACTTTGAGTTCCCTGGACATGTCTTTTTCCAAAGCAACAATTCCATCCTCGTCCCCACTCACCGACTATGTCCGGGATGTCATCTTCCCTTCCACCACCACCTCCACAGGTGACAACGCATCACCGACCCATCTCGTCGACACTTACTGCGGCAGCGGTCTTTTTTCCATCCTTCTATCACCCCACTTTCGCACCGTCACCGGCATTGAACTCGCTACTGACGCGATACACTCTGTCACAGCCAACGCCCAACTGAACCGCCTCCCTCCCGACCGGTGCGCCTGACAGGCTGCTGCCTGCCATAGGCACACTGGGGCAGACGTGCCCTCCCTTAGACCTGGACATTGTGGACGCCAACGGCGATGTACTTCGACGAGGCCGTACTGGAACACGAATACGAGTCACCAGCGTGGTAGTGGTGTTGTTGAGCCTGGTAGAACTGTTCTCCTTGGTCTTGGGGCTGATGCTGCTACAGATATGTAGGCTGTCCGTACGAGTCGTAGCGAGCGTCGATAGAGTGATATTGGTATCCTTGAGATGAACTGTGGGAGGAGGCAGATTGGAGGACCACGGGTTGGTAATGGTGGTATGGGGGCGTGTGCTGGATGTGTGTCTGCGGTGACACGCTGGGATACTGAACGCCCTCCTGGCTGGACTCATAGCTTGGCATGGCTGACGAGCTATCTGTGTAGTGAGTGGGTGAAGCTGGTGACGTTTGGTTTCTTGCACGTCTGGTGCACATAGCTCTTCCAAAGACGACTTGTCTCGGTATAGAGCTCGTCCCGTTGGGCGTCCGTCAGCTGCATGTTGAGGTCACCCTCAAAGTTGATCCATTGATCACGGAGTGTCGGGTGCAAGGCCGTAAAGCTAGACATGGGTGGGTTATTTGAAGTGACAGGGATGGGTGGCGCTGGTTCTTGACTCAAATCGGGTTTGATGCCAGGCGGATTGCGCGCGCCAGAGCCCGCATTGCGCACGAAGGAAGATGATGCCTTCGTAGTCACCATGCCAGTGTTGATGCGACCGCTGAAAATAGACAATTGGTCTTTGGGTTTCGGCTCCGTTGAAGGTCCCTCTTCCGAACGACAGCAGGTGTCGCGGTGTTGTATGCTTGCTGGGCTTTTTGAAGAAGTCGTTGAAGAATGGACTGAGCACTAGCGTTAGACATACCAGTAATTTCACTGTGCGACCACCATATGTCCTCAAAGCGGTCGACCGCCTGCGAACATTTAGTTGAGCTAAATACACCACGATGTCTGTGAACGTGCCTTACGTCATTCCGCCCCAACACCTGATGCGTGAGTCACGATGGAAGCCAACATCACCTGACAGGCGGGTGATTAGGTTAACTCACGCTCGCTACTACAGTGGAAAGTATGTACCGACCGAGCTTGAAAAGCCACGTGACCACAACACCCAGAAACATGCTACTTGCGCCGGGAAAAGGTCAAATTGAACGCGCAAGTTACTGAATATCTCGCAAGCGCTATGGTGCATACGGGCTCTGCATCGGGTCAGTGGGATTGTTTGATATGGCCTCTGCAAAGAAGCATTGATGAATGTATACAAGGACTAGGTCATTTCCAGTCAACGTGGCGCTATCGAGGATGTATAAGAGGAACAGGTGATGCACTGAAGTTCCGATAATTCAATGGCATGTGGCGGCTCCATATCTCGCACCTTGCGATCGGGTTCAATGATTGTGGGGTATTTGGGTACTTTGGCAATTTGTGCATTCTGAATGACAGCAGAGACGCACTCGTATCCAAATCGCGCTTTAAGAACAATCGTTCAATGCAATATCAAATCGGAAAACACAATCACTCACAGCTAGGAAGGACAGAACCATCGTCATCGGTTGTGGGGTCTGGGTCATTCGGAAGCTCGCAGTTGAGGAGTGATATTTTGTCCTGACTAGAATGCACAGAAGATATCGATATCGGCAACAGTGGTTCTAACAGTGTCAATATGAATGCCACAAGGGAACGTCATCACCAACCTCGTCATAGTTGAATAGAGTCTTGGGTGTGCTCAAGTGGCGCTGTCGTCTTCATGGCGGTGGTTGGGATGCGATAAACTGGATTTCTCGAGTTCCTTCCGATGCATATATATAGTAGTCAGCACGGTTTGTTTCGTGACAGAATGACCAGACCCTACACAATTGGGGTCAGGCGCTTTGCTATTGTGGCCGCCCGAGCTCGACGGCCGTCCAAGATGTTGTCGTTCGCCGAGAGAGACCAGGTGCCTAACATATTGTGCAGACGTGGGATACAGATTGGGGTTCATTCTGGAGAGAGAGCACTGTTGACCAGTTCGGAAAGTCAGTGGAGTTTGCCCTTGGGAGCTACTAGAACGATGGATCATGATGATGCCAAACATTGTTGCCAGAGGCCTAGTCGGTGATTCCGCAAGCTGAGATGTGGGTACATCGAGGGTGTAAACTTTGTTGTACGATCGTATGCGTCGAAGATTTCATAGCCGCCAAGTTAATGACTTTGTTCAAGGCTAACTCATGACAGAGCCCAACACGTCTCCTGGTCGAGTCCACCGTCACCCATCCCACTCAAATGCCGCATCAGTGCCCACTGCCAATGGTCCCTGTATGAGGTTACGATACCCGAATCTGTATTCGGCGAGGACAGGCCACTGATGGGCCGCTATGAACGTTCGCCGCATGTTATAGATTGGGGTAGTCACGGCACAACACAGTTCCAACACTTACTTCAAGTTGGACTCAGGTTCTCCGCTGACACCACGATGGCATCCTTGAAGTCCCCGCAGCCTCCGCCGACCTGGAAGCACACTGTCGAGGAAATGTTCCTCCGTCACTGATCTGACCCCGCACGTTCGTCCTACAGGCGCTTGTGAGTTGATCGTACACCAACCCTTGACTCTGACCACTGAGTCACACGTTCGCCTGTTTCCATTTATTCTCATACCATAACAGCTTGCACTTGCAAATACGGAAGCCGCGTTCGAGATTGCAATTGAACCGCTCAGTTTTTTTTTCCAAAATGTCTCCATGGACAAGGCCATCCGCGACGTCTCAGCCAAATCTGAAGACCGCGCGCGCAGGTACGCCAACCAAGTGTCAATGCGCGAGGACCTGTACAAGACCAAGGTGACTGCGGCAGCCAACCTACGCAAGACGGGTGCCAGGGACGCACTGAGTGCCGAGTAGAAGTGGCTCGTCGATAAGATGTTCCTCGATGGGAAGCGTGCCGGGTTGGGGATTGAGAGCAAGGAGGAGAGGGAGAACTTGAAGCGGTTGAAGGATGAGCTTTCGGAAGCGTGTTTGAAATTTACCGTGCGTGTCATTTTAAAAATTTGACGCGTCATGCATGACCGTATAGACTTCAACGAGGAGAACGTATGCGTATGTCGTTTGTTCGCGCACGTCTGCGTCCATCGATCTAACTAGTGGCGCCATAGGGTCGTATCTCGTTTACACGCGAGCAACTCGATGGTATCCCAGTGGACGTGATATTTGGGTATACACAGCATACCGAAGGCGACAAGAGGTTACCTTCAGGACGCCCAATGTCTTTCCCGTCGTGAGTGTCTTCTACTGACTCCCTATATATCCTCGATTTAACGATACAGCCTAGCTCAAATATGCCAATGACCCGAAAACGCGTGAGGCAGCTCAACAGGCATTTGACGATCGGTTCGCCAACAACGTCGGATATCTTGATACCGCTCTCCGTCTACGTAGGCATTGCAGAGATCCCACAGTACGATTCTTGGGCGGATTACATCACCGAGGTCAAGATGGTCAAAGGTGCAGCTAACGCAAAAAAAGTTTGTCACTCCCGATCATTTCTGTGTCGATCCCTCATCGGTGTCTAGTTTTTGGATGATCACATCTCGACCCTCTTGGCACTCAAGAGCGTGCTACCCTTCTCGGGCTGAAAAAGGAGGTGCATACCAAACGTGGCTTGCCCATCAACGACAACTTTTATATTTGGGACTAGGCACGCCCATTTAGAATCTATCCCTCACTGTCTTTCGCCTGATCGTGCGCCGCGATATATTACGATCGCCTCTATGTGGAGCGCAACTTGGGTCTCGGCGATTCCCTTGTCAAGGAGTACTTCCCGGTATCTGTCGTCGTCCTGCTATCCCCGATACATACCAGAACCTACTTGGGGTCAAGTTCGCAGAGATCACAGGCGATGCACGGGATGTATAGCACCCCGGTCAGTCTTTTGCAATGCGCCGAAGCTACTCGAGTGGATTGATGGTCGTTCAGAGGTCCGACAGTTTGTGATTTGGGAAAAGGATGTCAAGGACGAATCGGGTTTTGTCGGGTGTCGTTACCTCGACCCTTCCCCTGCGGTATGACGTCGTGACACTATCGGATTTGTTAAACCACACTCACGATGCGATTTGTAGAGGGCAAATACTCGCATGCCGCAGTGTGGGGCCTTCTGCCGGGCTACGAGCTTCCTGAAAGAAAAAGGCACCACCCATTAACAGCTATGATGGTAAACCTGGAGAAACCAATGCCGGAGCGACCAGCGCTGATGCGTCACGACGAAGTCACGACATTCTTCCATGAGATCGGCCACGTATTCCACGGGTTCCTGAGCCAGACGAAATACCCACGGTTCCACGGGACAGCCGTCACGCTCAAGTTCGTAGAGGCGCCGTCGCAGATGCTTGAGAACCGGTTTGTCAATGATTACTACTAGTACGGTGTGACTGACCGGATCTTCGCGTCTTAGGTGTTGGGAGCCTGAGGTGCTGAAGAGGATGTCGAGCCATTAACAAGACGCAAAAGCCCTTGTCGGACGACCTGATCGCCAAGATCGTCAAGAGGTCAGTCAGAGTTGTTCTTTTACCCGTGTACGACGGTCGAACATTGCGTTTTGCTTTCAGCCGCTCCGTCGACGTCGGGCTATTCTACCTCCGCCAGCTCTTCTTTGCAAACTTTGACCTTGCGGTGCACAACAATAGTTTGGACGTGAACACAGACTATACCAAGCTCTGGAACGATCTGAGGGAGAAGATCTCGCTCGTCCAGGGGGTGAGTACAAGCCTGGGCAAGGTACCTTTGACCATATCGTTGGTGGGTATGATGCGGGGTACTATGGGTGAGTGACTTCGTTTCCGCGACGTGGCCCTCTCGTTTCACAACGTGCGTACTAGGTACACCTACTCTCTGGTGTTTGCTGCTGACATGTATGCGACGGTGTTCAAAAATGCACCGCTGGATCCTGCGCTGGGAATGCTGTACCGGGACAAGATCTTGTTCGTGGGTGGGAGCCGGGATGACATGAATTCGCTCAAGGTCTGTCTATCGGTGTCCCCGTCAGCGTGCATCGCTGACCATGAATCGTCCTGACGCCTGGATCTTAGGACTTTTTGGGACGGGAGCCGGATCCAAAGGTGTTTACGTTTATCAATGAGATTGAGCAGGATGGTAATGGCGATGCTGCGCGGGCGTCGAATTTGTGAGGGTAATCCGGTGGGGCGGGTGTTGTGGCGTGTGGGGTAGCGCATCGCAATGTGAACTCGGACGTGGAGTCGTGCTCTGAGGGCGAGATGCCACCAGATCCTGGGAGTTTGTTGCAGCATATCCGGCAATTATCGTTACACCACTAGTCCTCTACTCTCGGAACCAGGTGCCCGGTTTCAGAGGGCTTCTGAAAAAGGCACTTTCACGGTAGACCGTGTGCAGCAGTGACAAGGCCCTTAGGTGGTGGTGTCACGGTGGACATTTGTCCTGCGTGTTTTTGTGCCGGAAAAGAGTTTTCGATGCACAAACGTGGTCACACATACCGCGTCATCGTAAGCCAACATCCTCGAGGAGCCCTGTTTAGTCTAACAGTCGTCTCTCAGGAACTACATTCATATCGGCTGGTGGTTCCTCCAAGTTGAAACAGCCTGCCCTAAGTTTCCCCAACTAGCGGATGAATGTCGAATTTAATGTTGATCCCGAACTTGAAGACGAATGTCAGCGATGAATGATGCTGTTCAACCCCCGCCAAAAGTCGCCCCTACGTCAGCACTGGGGATGCACGAGGTCGCTACCTTTCCTCCAGGTCGCCTGGAATTCAAGCATGAACTTGACAGAGGAATTGGTTAAAGATCTCGAGTTTGGTATCTGCCTTGCTTACGGCGGAGACCAGATCATGGAGGACGAGAATGAAGTTGATGTCAAAGCTCGGGCGCAGATGCTTGAAGAACGAAACTCAGTCGAAGAAGATAGACCAATCATGATGAGTCAACCGCCGACGAACGGTATGGATGGTTATGTCAATGGCTATCGTTCTGTCAATGGTGATATGTTGAGACCACACTCAGTAGTCAAGTCGGAGGGGCCCAGTGGTAACGATCAGCAGACTACCGGAGAAGATGACCCAAATTCCGAAGAACCCATGCAACCACCTCCGTTCGAGACGGAAGATTCACTCGCATTCAAGCTGACAATGATTGAAATGTACAATCAGCGCGTAGCGAAACGTCACGAAGCTGAAGCGGTCATGTTTGAAAGAGGCCTCCTTGAATACAAGAAGGTCAGTCGCGTTGAATTCCATAACATGTATTCATTCTTCTGACGGCTTCCAAAAGATGCAAGCTGCGGAGAAGAAGCGGGCGAAAGAGGAAAAGGACATTGTTCAACGCCTTCGACCTTCGCCAGGCTTCAGACTGCCGAAGATTACGAAGTGTTTGCTGCGGACATACTGTGTAAGATTTCATTGTCTTCCAATGCCAACGGTAGTCAGTATTCATCATACGTGCCAGACGAGGCGATGCTGCGGAGGCGCATACAGGAATTGCAGCAGTACCGGCGCATGGGCCTGACCACTGCCGCCGACGTTGACAAGTTTGAGATGGACAGTATTCGTCACGTACGTATACATCGCTTGCTCCATGTTGTTCGATTTGCGTCATCTCACTATTCCCAGATACAATTAAAGACGAATTTGTCGCAGGATTACTATGCATCTGAGCGACTAAACCAGCTTCGCGGTGGAACTTGGCGTAAGTGTGGTCGTGTTACTTTTCATCGCCTGTGAACTGATGGTTTCTTTCAGGAGAATCAGAGGGCCGTAAGAGCCACGACCGAGCACCAACACCCAACTTGGTCACCGCCAATGCCACACGCACTAGTGCTGCCTGTCGACCACGTACGTCCATTCTACTCCACTGTTTGGATATACATCGCTGATTGATTACCTTGATCAGCGGGCCCGCTGAATTTGGCCAACAGCCCTTCACTGCGTCTACTCGTCCCCGCAGAGCAAGCACTGTACTCACAGGTATTCAGCCATATCTCGTCATCAAGGAAACACTCGTACGAGAGTATGCTTGTCGCGGTGGCAAGCTCCGCCGACGGGAAGCTCGTGATCTCGTGAAGATAGACGTCAACAAGACTAGTCGCGTCCGGGACTTTTTAGTGCAAGCCGGGTATCTCAAGATTACACCAGACCCGCAACCCACTGTAGCTCCTGTAGAACATGCGTCTTTGATCCGCTTGACTCATACCCCAGCGGCAGGAAAGCACATACGTCTCTGAGCGCAACACCATCCAAGGAGCATGTTCAAGCCTGGTCCCACAAATCCAGCTGTGGCTCACGCGGTCTCTAAAACCTTGACTCAGAACAGTGCTTCTCAGCCAAAACTCTCGTTCACGTCCCCTACCTTATTCCCCTCTCCTTGGCCACCTTGAACTTGTCTCTGATTCTCGGAGTCTTATTCCCATGTACTCATTTATCCCACACGCATCTGTACCATAGGCATTTACATCTGCTGATCTTTTCTCTCCTCGCACTTGCTCCGTGCTTTATTGTCTACATTACGTTCACCCTGTAGATCTTCCTGCGATGAGGCTCTCGGTAATTGTTTGATCAATGGGAATGTTGGCATGTCAAAGATACTCGTCATTCCTAGACGCGAGCGCGTTAGCAGATCCCAGGTTAAAATGTTCGGATGGATCCTCACCAAAACTTATTACTCAAAAGGACCAGGTGATGTATCAAACCAAGAAACTGATTCGAGTACATGGGCAAGCCTTACCTTTGAATAATGACGATTTCCAGAATCGCACCTTGTCGACGCGGATGATCAGCAGGAGCATGGCTATGTGTGACATGCTTACAAGACAGTGACGATGGTTTGACCCTCTTTCCATCCCATCTGTTGCACCCATTTGACGCATGCCACCAGATTACATGCATGCACCACTGGATCCGAGGAGCAATCCGTCGTGTTGGACAAGGTGGCGAGACATTGCAACAACCCCCGCGCCCGTTATCCTGAGACATGTCAGTACCAGAGCGGACAAATGGCACTGAAACTTGCCGAAACGCATCATCGATGATGGGCAGCACCAAATTGATATTGTTCGTCATCCGATTGATCCCACTTGTATGTATACCCAAAAACAACGTGAGACAAGGGACGATCACAAGCTTGACGATGAAAGACAGAGAGAAGGAAAGAAGAACGTACATCCCTTCGACGACCGTGTCGACTTGATGCCGTCGTTTTGTGCCTTCTGCATCTCTGCAATCGTACAGGACGCCAAATTCAATCTGACATGGTGAAACGACATTCTCGAGAAGAAGCCTTGTTGTATAGGCTGCTTCCTTCGGGATCTGCCAAGACGACTTTGATGTTCTCGTCCATCGACTTGAGATAGCGGCCCGTGCTGGTGATCGTTCCGCCGGTCCCTGGATTCGTGATCCTTCAGTTCTACAGCTTGGGTCGGGAAATGACGATGCACCGGCACCTGAGCTGAATGCATCTACCTCCCCGTTCGTCTGGCGCCATATCTCTGGACCAGTCCCCTTGTAGTGTGCATCAAAGTTGCTCCTGTTCTGCATCGATGACCAAGTGAGAACCTCGACTTGAGCTTCGCTTGACCATGCACCTCGAACTGGTCGGCGAAGAAGCCGCGAGGCTTGGTAAGTAGCCCCATATCCTGAGGGTCATCTTGTGTGCCTTCGGGAAATTTCTTGCACGTATTCCCACGCAGGGCCACACTCCGCTGCGTCTTGGTGCCTCGCCTTGACCGACAACCAATTGGTATGCAATTTTGTGTAAATTTTTACATGGAAATGCCATGATAAGGACTTATAATGACGTTTATGATGAAGATCGTACAAGAGTTATCATGGCCGAAAAAAAAGTTCCGAGAGAACCATCTCCTGCAAGTACTTACTCTATCGCGATCCGCAATGGAAAAATCCCGGACGCATGAAGATCCAAACCTGTCTTCCATCACCAGAGGTAAGCTCACCGTACGTTGATCACGCGTTTCCTCACCTCTCTCCTGGACCTTCCAGCGCCGACCCCCAATGCTCGTTCTTACCCCTCCACTCGTCCTTCACTGGGCGATCTCCGCCATCATCCTTTTACCCGCCCTCTTCGACTTCTGTCCCTACCAACACAGACCGTCCCTCATCAATGATCGTCTCTGGTTTGTCCTTTTACGATCCCACACAAGCGAGCGCCGTCCGGTGTTCCAGCTTCCGTCTCAACCGCTGACCTTTCGTACGCTGCAACTACCTTTGGTTTCCATCACGCTAGCCAATCGCACCCTCAACATCCTCATTGTACCCATTTGCAAACTCATGTTGCTTGTCTTTCAACAGCATGATGGCTTTTCGTTGGCCCGTGGGGCCTATCCGCAAGCGCGCACACACCCTTCTCCGCACTCCAATACGCGAGTGCCACCGGTAAGTCGTGGTTTCGTCCTTATCCCATTCGTTTCATTTCCATTTCTCTTGTCTCCGCTATTTTCTTTCACGTCACTTGTGGGTTATTTTTGGCTTGCTCTCGTGTATCTGGTGAGTGACCTACTACCATCAGTCATGATTTTACGTTTTCTGTAGAACCAAGCTGGCAAGATGGTCGATCAAGAGATCCTTGAGCTCTCTGCCGAAACATTTGGTCGATGCAAGGCACCCGTGGGAACATGGGCATCAGCAATTCGAACCATTGACCCGGTCGAGGTATGGGTATGTGGACGAACTCCCGTTAACTCCGCAGCTTAACTCAACATTTCACAGCCAAAGACTGTTGCTCTGATTCACTTAGATAACAACGAAGCGGTGTTCTCCCTAGCTGTGCCAACGACAAGGTGTAGCTCCTTCCCTCGGGCTGCAAATGGAACTACAGCATCTGACACGTTCCTTGCCCCACGATCGTGCACAACTTGCAGTGTTCTGCGGGTCAGTAAACGTTCACACGAGTTAGTAAATGTTCATGTATGAACCTCCCCATGAACCCAAGTAAACTGAACGCATGCAGTACCAGAAGTTCGAGCTGGAAGTTATGTAATCAAAGCCTATTGGCCGATAGGGTATACGTACTTGGTCGGTGATTATGTACTGTCTAGCGAGTCGCGACTTGGTAGAGGACTTGGAACTGCTGAAAGTCACGTCCAAACAAACGGTGGCAAAGGATATCCCACAGATTACGGTCAGTGGCTGTGACTCTTGTTCACTCACCCGCAGAACACTGCACAAGTGGATTCTTGTCCCTCTGGCCGTCGTGGCTTTTCAAGGACGACTTGTAGCAGGTGTGGGAAAAGCACTCCGCATTTACGAAATGGGGAAGAAAATGCTCCTCTGCAAAACGTAAAACAAGGTTGGTTCGCTCGCCCGATATTATATCTCGTGGTGTATACTACATGAGAAAGGTCAGCTTATGGGTGCTCCACACAAGACGAAGATGATCTGTCATCTCCACGTTGGTGATATTGTGATGTCGATACACAATGTTTCGTTGGTTGCAGGTGGGCGAGAGGTGCTCCTGTACACTGGGTTGCATGGCACCATCAGGATACTTGTCCCCTTCGTGTCAAAGGAGGGTGTGGATTTCGTCTCAACACTGGAGCAGCACATGCGGACAGAACAGGGCAGCCTAGTTGGGTGTGACCACCTTGCTTGGAGAAAGTACTACGTTCCCATAAAGGCCGTTGTGGACGGGGACCTCTGCGAAACATACACCCAGCTCCCTGGATCGAAACAAAGTGCCATTTCTGGCGAGTTGGACTGAACTGTCGGGGAGATGTTGAAGAAGCTGGAGCAGCTGAGGTTGCTATGAGTGGTTTCTGATCTGGGCCAGGCGTTACTTGTCATTCTACACTAATGGATTCTCGCCCCAGCACCAGACCCTCTGACACAAAGATGAAGATTAGTAGGTTGGCATCGCCACGTCGACGAATTCTGCGTATGTGCCATAGTTCTCAGTGGTCCCCTTCTGCTGACTCTTCGATAGTGGTTGTTGCATTCAGCTCTTTCGCCACCGCTTCAATCTTTTCGACCAGGCCCCTTACGCTGATGTAATCTTCCATTCTATCCCCCTCTTCATGCTTCTCCGGTATGCAGCACTCTACATTTGATCAGATTTGCACTCACGTCCTGCCTGCAGTTTAGTCAAGTGACTTCCAATATCGTCTCGGTCAAGCGTCTTTCTGTGTTCTTGTGCGCAGAAGGGCTCCAAGAGGATGTCGCGGAACGCATCGATAAACCTTCTTTGTCCATTGGTGATGGTGTCTTGTCGATCGGGGATGGAGAGTTCCAGTAATCAACCCACCCTCGAGGGCATCAACTTGACGGTTCGAAAAGGTGAGTTGGTGGGAATCCTCGGGAGAGTTGGAGATGGCAAGGTGATCATGTCGCTCGTGCGTCAGAGGAAATATGTATTGACAAGCTGGTGCTCAGAGCGGTCTGTTGTCTGCCATGATCGTTGGTGACATGCGCAAGATTGAAGGAGAGGTAGTATTGTCTGGTACCGTGGCCTATGCTGCTCAAAATCCCTGGTATGCGCGGGATGCTTGCGGTTGGCGTTGGGCTAACACGTTCATTCTAGGATCTTGTCCGCCACTGTCCGCGAAAACATCCTTTCTCGCAAGCATACGATGAATCATTCTATAGCCTCGTCATTGAAAGTACATAGTCTCAAGTTGGGCGTAAATGGTTTGACACTCACTGTTGTATCCAGCCTGTGCGTTGAAGCTTGATCTCGCGGTTCTCCCGCAGGGTGATATGACTGAAGTCGGGGAAGGGGGTAAGTTTCTGATAGAAAGATTTTGTCAAGATTTGAGGACGAGGTTGTTTTACAGGCATCATTGTACTTGTTCTTAATTCCAGTCGAGCAGTGGACGACGTGCTCGAGTCGCATTGGCGCGCGCAGTGTATGCCAGAGCTGATTTATGAGCTGGGGATTCGTGAAAGTCGTACTCGCACGCTAATGTGTTGTCATAGGGTCCTTCTCGATGCCTTGGCGGCGGTAGATTCTCATGTTGCTCGTCATGTTTTTGGTACGCTATCCCCTGAAATCACTTTATAACATCATCTGACACCGGGACCTTCTAAGACTATGCCATCGGTCCCCAAGGTCTCCTATTAATTGCCACCGAGGCTAGAATCCTAGCTACCAACAGCATTGCATATTTCAAGCATCTCGGCCAGCTCGCATATGTCCGGCGTGGGGTCATCTTTGAGTATGGAACACATCAACAGCTCATCTCAAACCCTAATGTAAGTCGTCTTTCGCTGCAAGCACATGGAAATTTTCAACAAAGTTGCTGCAGTCAAAATCACGCCGTGAATGGTTCTTCGGCTAGTGCAACGATCGGGGCTAACTCTCCAGCCCATACAAACAGGAGTGGTGTCAGTACGCCAGAAACCAGCGACCGTAGCATGCAAGCGACGCTCATCAACACAATCAACCCTACAGCTGAGAAGGTCGTCCGGTGTACGAGCTTCAGCAAGGCGGCTATCGCACCTCCCCCTCCTGTCTGCAAGGCGACGAGCTCTGGCTTGTCGTAGGAATACAGCGAACAAGGCCGTGTGAAGAAAGAGGTCTATCTCTTATACCTCCAATCGGCGTCCAAGATGGGCTGTCTTTTCTTCGTCCTGGCCACGATGTTGAGCCACCTGGTATCAGTCATGGCTACACACATGCTTCGGCTTTGGGGTGAAAGCAACCGCAATTCCGGAGAGAACGCTGGGCTGATTCACCCTTACCTGCTTGGATATGGGTTCTTCAACCTGGTGTTGATTGCATCGTCTGCAGCGGCGGCACTGCGTGTTGTGCTCGTTGAGTTCCAAATTTTCGCATGATTCAGTGCGTTTTCGAGTCTTGGCAACGAATCGTTGAATTATGCCTAACTTTACCACCAGCTTATCCAAAACCTAATCAGGACATGTGCTACCGCTGGGTCTATTCTTTTGGTCAGCGAATTCAGTTTCCTCCTCGCCGTCATTCCTCTGACATGGTTCTACTATCGCGTGACTGTGTAAGTCATTTAACTTGCCTTTGACCGCCGTGTTTCTCAGTTATCACCTTGCGACATCACGTGAACTTAAGCGGCTTGGTGCTGTCTCGAAGTCACCCATCTTCGCTTGGTTCTCTGTCTGGATTGTCCACGATCCGGGTCTACGACCAACAAGCCATCTTCACTGCACAAAATGCGCGGCGGATTGATCGGAACCAAACGCGTTGCCTTCCTAGTGCCACTGTTAACCAGCGGCTTGCTGTCCGTTTGGAACTCGTCGGTTCAATCATCATTTTGTGCACAGCGATCTTGGCTGTCGCTGCTGTCGTGACAAGCAATGCGGACGCTGGCCTAGTTAGAATGATGCTGTCCTGTGCGTTGAGCACGACGGGCGCGTTGGTGAGTTCGTTCTGACCATATGTGTTTTGTCACTGAGTGGGTTGTGGTAAGAATTGACTCGTGCGTTCGGCGAGCGAGGTGGAGCAGAACGCGGTCAGTGTGGAGCGAATCACGCATTACGCAAATGGGCTGGCGTCAGGTGAATTGCCGGATAGCAAGCCACCGCAGGCTGGCCTAGTGCTGGTGAGGTTGAGTTCTAGTGGGTGAAATGCTTGTTGAAACTGGGCTAAGTGACCCATCGTGTACAGAGAGTAGAGGAGCTACCAACCCGAGTTGGATTTAATTGAAGGAGATTTCGTTGACCGTCGTATGTATTTTGTGTTTGGTGTCTGATTTTGGTTTTGATGGTTCTTTTGGTTAGAAACCAAAGGAAAAGATCATTATTGTTGGAAGGACAGGTGCAGGAAAATCATCGGTAGATCTGTTTCCTCGTTGATGGCTAGCATCTTCTGATCTTCGTGTGACAGCTACAAGTTCTTGCACCATTGCTATTTCGCATCATAGAAGCGGCGTCAGGAAAGATTTGATCGATGGGGTGGACATTGGCACGATTGGGTTGCACGACTGTACGTCCACCTTGCAGGGCTTCGGAACACAATACTTATGTGTCCCGCTCGACAGTGCGATCAGTGATTTCGATTGTCCCCTAGAGTCCGGGTCTATTTGAAGGTACCCTCCGGGACAACTTATCGATCCCACGGTGAGTACCAAGATACATATATTTCTGTTGCGTTGGAATATGCATGTGTCTGCTCCATATCCATCCGCTCTTCTGTCGTCTGACAAGCCCTGCTAGGCTCGTACGTGGAGAATCTTCCTGAGAGCCTACTAAACTTCATATCTGCGCCAGATGGTCTGGCACTGGGGCGATAATCCAATAGACAACGGTCGAGCAGTCAATAAATGTTTCTGAAATGGTTGAGCACGCAAAGGTGCATGACCAGTGTGTGAACCAAATGGGCCGGCGGCACCCACTGTGTCAGCGAGGTGAGACAGATCCAAGTCCTCTTCGAAAGATTGTTCGGCAGCAGAACGACGTTTCAGTGGAATGAGTTGTTCTGCCATAACGAATCAGAACTTAGGTCGATGAATGAATGTGGGAGAGCCTATAGGATCGAGCAAACCGTTAGATCATATTAACCGATATTACTTTGGGTCCATGTATGGCCCAGGTCTAGTCAGAATAGAGGGTCACTGCGAGATACGACGAGGCAAAGGGCGGTCAGACACCAACTCGTGGTTTCCACGAATATTGATAAACGAGTACTAGTATGTTCACGACATGAGCACTAGATCAAGAAACGACACGGGATTGCATACCTCTATCAATTCGGGACGCACGCCCCTCACAAGGTTGACGTAGACGAGATTCGACTCGGAAAAGAATGGCTGCAAACCAGCCGCTTCGAGCTTCTCCCACCATCCGAGAAACTTGGAAAAGTGTTCCCACCGATTGTATCGAACGTGCAATTCGAGCTGAAGCTGGCCAAAAGGGAGTGGTGCGCCATGGAAACTATTGATAAACGCCACCTTCAATGTCGACCTTGAGTACGTCAATAAAGTCGTAGCCATTCCGCTCCATTAGCGTACATAGGGAATAAAACTTTGGATTGTCAGCAAGGGTGAACGCATCTTTAGGACCGAGACCATAAGAGAAGAAATGGACAGCGCTTCATATCTAATTCAAGCTCAATCTCTGGGCCAAACTGATGGAAGCGAATGATGAGCGCTGAAAAGTTTGTGTATAAATCGACACACGTACAGAGTTAACACTAAAGTCATGTCCATAGAGCTCGCAGCCTGGAGCTACCTTCATGATATCTGCTTCAAATGACGACTCGCCATTGATACCTGGGGAAGACATGAAGATCCTGTGCGTAGGTAAGGAACCGAAATACGCACCAAAGGAGTACATCAACACATTTCTTTTTGGGGACAATGCGTTCCAATCCACACACCTATTTGCCGCCATCTCCCAATGACCCCGACGCGGTCTACGTGATGGGGGCAACGAAAAGACAGGAGGAAAAAGTCCCCTGGTGCACAGAACCAACAATCAGCCCGCCGCACCAGCCACGACAGAGTCACTTACAGAGTGTGTGGACTTCGCCATGACAGAGAAAGCTGCCCAATGAGTGATGAGTGCATGTAAAACAACGTAGAGGATCACACGGCTTACGGGTCAATTTTTGTCTGGAGTCGGGCCCCATTTCCTAATGAGATCTTGACGCCGGTCAAGGAGCTTTGTACCTCCTCCACAGCGAGCGACTGCGTGAGACTGCCACCTTGGTGCAAGCCCGCCGAGTTGAAGAGCGGGTCGTGCGGTTCCGAGTTTGCAAAGAAGAGGATGGATATGAATATTAGGCCAAGGAGGGCTATCGTGAACCTCGGATTGGGCTGTAAAGAGGCATGTTGAGGGAATGAACGCGGCAGAGCTGCGTCGAGATGGTGGCGAGAAGAAGAGGTTGGTCTTAACCCTAAGTGCTGGCCACCGTCAGATAATTTGGGTCCGTAATCCAACACTAAGAATATCCACTTGGCTCTATGTCATCCTACAGCCCACGCTCCTTCCCATTTCAAAACATTCGACGTGCTACATTGGGTCAATCCTTCACAATCCATTGTGACAGTATGATACGTGTCAGGGGAGTGGCAATCGCGGGACGATGCACATAGCAATGGGGCATCGTATCATTCAAGCATCATGGCAAATTGGATCTAGAGTCTAAGACAAAAAGTTTGGTGGCTAGTTTAGAGGGACAAGGACACAATTCACCCACCCTGAAGTCATTCATGGACTCAACGACGCAGCCGCTTCTCGAACCATTCGGTCAAAGCTCGTCGCCCCCGTCGCCTCCACAAACTCCTTTGCCTTCTCCGATACCAAATCCAACAGATCTGGCTCGCCTTGTAGGTGTACCTGCATATATGCCACGACCACGACCGTCGCCCACACCTTCTTGTCGATCCCAAGTTCGTCTGCCTCGTCCAGTACTGCGTCCCCAACCAGTCATGTCAGAAAAGGGGAGACCGGAAACCATCAACATCCATTTGCTGGAATAGATCGTATACCTCTTGCAATATAGGGACCCGATTGTTCGGGACGCTCGGTACCATAGCGGGACGATCCCCACCTGGAGCACTCGTGACCCAAAGGAAATCGGGCGAGGGAGTACGTTCGATTGAGTCACGGAATCGAGGGAGGGGGCTTGAAGGGCGGGAGGATATCCAATACGAAAAAGAGCCACCATCGTCGCGTAGAACTCGTAGGAATTTCTTCGACAGCGGTGGGCGCCGCATGGAACGCCATCACAGCTTCCTTGGACGGGTAGGGAGACGAACCTCCAGGGCTCCCACCTTTCTTGTCCCATTCCGATCCCCAACCCTCCTCGGGATCTGTGTACGTTGGTGTACGAAGATTTGGCGAGGGTAACCCACTGACGCCATATGGGACGTGTTGATTAGGATCCTGGT
This sequence comes from Boletus insuetus, assembly GCA_038093095.1. Taxonomy (NCBI): domain Eukaryota; kingdom Fungi; phylum Basidiomycota; class Agaricomycetes; order Boletales; family Boletaceae; genus Boletus; species Boletus insuetus. The sequence continues at coordinate 9,497 of JBBPRQ010000429.1, read as the reverse complement.
ATCTCGGCCCACGGCTGCCCACACGAGCGATGAGCAGATTGTCGCGACTCTCGTTATCAAGAATCTCGGGTCCATGGGGGTCGGTGTGGGTATACTCCGTGGCATCGTCTGCAATTGCGCTTTCATCATCTTCGATGGCATCAGGAGCCAACCGCTTCTGTTCCTTCTCCGCCGCACGGACGCCGTCTTCGACCGTCTTCCACGCGTTGTATGACGACCAGATAGAACGGTGACCGACAACGTAATCTGCACCCTCCTTCCACCTGTGTGAAGCTGCACATTGATGGGCACGCTCTGTGTCCGAGCCACGCATCGTCGGAATGAATCGTTCGCAGAACGCACTCAACTCAAAGTCAGTGACATATTCCACACTGCGACGTGCAACGAGTTCAGGGACGAGAAGCGATTTTATCTGCGCTTTGACGCGACATTTGTCGAACGAGTTGGGCGAGTTGGAGTCATTGGGTCGGATACAAGTAACGGTCCAAGAGTGCGTTCGGTCGAGGGAGGCAAAGATTTTGGAAAGCGTGTAGCTGAGCTGTGTGGAGACGGTATATATCTTGGTGGGGTTTAACAGTGGGTGCTCCTTGGTTGGCAGAGGCGCAGATGGCGAAGGGATGCGTGTCGGCTGACGAAGCGAGCGCGACGAGACCTGTGCTTGGACAATGGCAGATTCGTCCTTGGAGTGCCTTTTGACTGCAAGGGAAGGTCCGGAGACCAGCTTGGCCACAAACGCATCCGAGGAGTTTCGGAGTGACGACACGAATGCCGAGTTGAGGACGTCAGCGCCCTTCTCGATGAATGACGACACGTCGTACGAGCAACTGCTGGCATAATGGTTGATGCCAAACAAGGTCCTGTCATTCTCTCCCCATTGACTGGGGCTTGCTACGAACGAAGCGTGGACGCCATATTTGGACACGAGATCTTGATGGAGTTCGTCCGCCTTCTTGTCTCCAGCCTTTCCGGATTTGTAGGTTGAGCATGCCTTGTTCAAGATGCCAAGGATCCTGGCAGGTTTGTAGGTTTGCGGGTCGCACGCTTGCTCAGTTGAGCCCCACGAAGGAGCTCGATGCAGGCAGAGTTGTCCATGGTGGCAATAGTCGGTAGGGATAGCCTATCGCTAACTATGTGAGAGTTGTAGCCAACGGTGTCCTCGAACGTGTTGCGTAAAACATAAGATTGGACAAACTCGTCTGCAAAGTTGATGCAAAATCCATCAAACCCGTTTTGACCAAGAGCGGAGGTGAGTAATGCAGTCCCCGTGAACACCATGGAGCCGATACCCACGGGACCACAAGTCTGAAACCCGGGAGAGTCGAAGAGAGTAGTGGAAAGAAGATCGCGGTTTGCAGGGGCAATCTTGTAATTTACCGTCTCGACGATGTAGGGGAAAAGGATGACGTAGAGGTCGCGCATGAGTGAATCACGCTGGATGGTACTCCGTTCGACGTTGAGAAGGACAGTGTAGAGTTCCTTGCGGACATAGTTGGTCTTGTTCAGCAATGCTTGGGCAAGGTCATCTGAGGAAACACCGAGAAGGCGTGCAAGGTGGTCGAGGACCGAGATGTTTGCAACGGATGCAGAGACGTCCTTGGCATCAGCTTCTGTAAACTGAATGTTGCTCGAGAGGAGGAGATGGCGACGAGGATGGTGAAGACGGAAGAGAGATGCTTTGGCTTGAAGCTGAGTGCATAGCAATGCGGACCTCTTCCATTGCGATAGCATCATCGCCGAAAGGTCCGTTGGGCAGGCGGTAACAGCCCAACGAAGCCAACAAGGCATATTCAAAGGGGTCTTCGACGTTAAAGTAGTCGCGCTCCTGGGGTGCTGCGCCGGCCAAGAACTGGTAAAAAAATATGAAAGGTGCGTGTTCCTCGTGTGCGAGACGGCCAATTCTGGACTTGTCGAGTGCAAACGCTAGCACTTTGGCTGATTCTATGCGACCACGATCGTTGAAGTAAAGTTCGAGGTAACGACTGTGACGCGATGCATTTGGGTTTGGGACGGTTTTGCATTTCCAAACGCATCGAGGAGGGTATGGGGTGCTTTGACTTGACTCGCCACTTTTAGCTCCTTCTTGGAGTGGGAAGAAAGATGGAGGACTTGGTCGACGAGGAGACGTAGACTAGAAGATTTTCCAGCACCAGTGATACCACTGGACGGAACGAGGTCAGGATATGGACAAGTAGGACAAGTGAGCTAGACAGGACATACCGAGTAATGACAGACTGGGACTGTCTCGTGCGACGCATGAACAGGTATACTTGGGCTGCGAGCTCATAGAGGTGGGGCTGGAGGAGAGTGGAGCTGGCGAGGGAGAGGCCGGTGTCCTTGTAGCATCGTTCCTCATATTCTCTCGTGCTGATGTCGTTTGCATTTGCGAGGGTCTTGTGTGGATTCACAACGAGCAAACTGGTCGTGCTGATCCTAGAGTAGGGCAAGTCGGAGCGAAAACGGGCGTTGAGGACGGCGACGATGGTGTCGTCTGAGGGGTAGACGGTGCAGAAGTGGGAGGTGGAGACGAGGTGTGCAAAGTTGCCCGTGTAAAGACTCAAGAGCGTGAACGGAAAGAACGGACGAGCAGGCAAAAAGGCAAGATCGTATCCAGATAGTACTGCACACCTCAAGTATCTGTACAAAAGAAAACAGTCGTTCTCAACTCGACTGTTCACCTTCCTCACGACCCAACGCCTCTTGCCACCCTTCCTCAAACAACCCCGCATTCTCGACCGGATGTGCAACAGACGCAGCCACCTTGGGCTTGTTTTTACTCCGTAATTCCGCGCGCCACATGTCCACCACCAGCGGTGCCAAACTAGACGGTGCATATCAGTATCCAGGCTCGACGAACGTCTCAAACCTCACCCCGATGCATACATCCGAGCAAACAAGGCCACCTCGGGTGCCCGGTTCGTCTTCACGAGCAGGTCCACTGTGACACACGCCTTGGTCTCTCCCAACTGGAAAAACGTCGCAAACGCGAGATTGTTGGCCCCTTTTTTCTCTGCAACGCCGTCAGTCGAAACCGACATCGTAGACTCACCGGTTGCAACAGCAAGTCGGCGTAATCCTTCCCGATCGCCCGTCGAGAGCAACAAGAGCATCAACGCGCTCAGATCATTGGTTCGCTCAAACGCCTCCCTTGCGAGGTCGAATCGCCACACCGCCAATGCACGATCCCCCAGCGCCTTCTACTTGGCCTCTGCTTCGTGCTCAGGTATCAAACGCACGATATCGACAGCAGCATCGAGGTCGTCAAGCTGCAGTGACAGATCGAATTTGTGATCGGGGTCGCTGGTCACTTGTATCACGATTTCCTTGAGATCTGGGTGAAAGACCTATCCCGGCGTTCCAGGAACCGGGCCATCTTGTTGAGTTGCTCCTTGGGTAGCGTCGGCAAGATCTCGGCGGCACCTTCCATGTCACCACGGAGAACCGCCGTTTGGTACTCGACCACACTCAAGGACAAGGCATATGCGTATATATGCATATCCTTGTCTGCGAGGTACACCCGGTTGTGTGCCGGTATGTAGCCGAGGATGTACATCAGGCTGAAGAATCAGAGGAGGAGAAAATCTAACAGAGTAGCACGTACGTGTCTGACGGACCGATGGTATAGGATTCGTTGCCGACAAAGTAGTTGATCCGGTTGCCCGTTGTGGTATAGACGAAACAACCACCGACCCATTTTGTAGTCATGACGCTGTGGGTGGTGTTAGACGGTCAATATAACCTGAATACACTTCCACTGCCACTTATCCCAGTCCCAAGCCTTGATCGTCATATCGTTGCTACCCGTGACCACGATGCTGACCGTCGGGTGCACCGCAAGACACTGAATATAATCTGGATGTGCCTTGAACGAGGCAGCCTTTTCGTGCGCATTGTAGTTGAGGACACGTAGCTGAAAGTCGTCTGGCCCGGCAACGAACCAGTTTTTACGCAGGATGAACTTGGCACAGCGTACGGGGACGTTGGAGACTTCAAACGTCTTCACCAAGGTGCCCGTCTCGTCGGCTCTGTGGGGTGAAAGTCGGTGCCTTTGACGCGGTCAGAGCGGGACCGCAAGGAACAGTGAGAGTAGGCTCCGTGATCTCGGCATATAAGAGTGTCTTGCTGTCAACGAATCTGAGATCCAGAGGACGGCTCTGGCAATAGAGGAGAACTTCCTCACAAGTGTGGCCAGCGTGAGGGGCTCGACGCTAGTGCCCTCCACCTCAACACCAGAATCTGGGTCAGTAATGAGATACGGGTCGACATGTACAGAGCACTGTACAGGCTTACTGGTCACAGACAAGAGAACAACACTGTCGCTTCCGACGACATTTGTGATGGAAGAAACGTCAGCCTGATATCACGACCGCCACCCTAGCCTGTTTTGTGGTGGATTAATATTGCAGATGTAATAAACATCTCACAACATTGCAGACCTTACCTACGTCGTATAGTGTGTTGTATGATCAATGCCCAACTGTGAGCAAACAGCATCAGGTAGATGACTATTGATATATTACCCACTTTTTGTAATTCAGTTAGGGTTAGCCCCTGGTTAGGCCTGGTTTTTATACTACATTTCACGCATTTCAGGGTAGTCTGGAAATGCGGGAAACTCGATCAAAGCCTGTGGTCATACTTTGTACCACGCATTTGAGACATCCACTGAAATGCGGGATGCACATCACCTAGGATACCCACTTGTTCTTCATTAAATAGTAGAATTTAATTTAATGATATGGTATTCACAGTAACCAGTTGTGGTGACCAGTAAATGGATCTAATGTAATTAATGTAGTGAAGATGATTGATTATTATAATGATGCTGATGTATAGGCATTGTATGTGAGCCTGGAACATACAACCAGTCTAGCATTATGTGCATATTATATACACGAAGATGATACATATATATCTCATCACTAAACAACAGATCACTTTGCAGGAAATCTAAAATTGGTAGAAAGGTTGTATGCATATTGATACTCAGAGTGGTGGTGACAATTTCATAGGACCCCTGAAGTGTAGAAAGGGTGCATAGGACATGTTGAAACCCACACCTATGGTGGGTCATTGAAATGTATTAAATGATTATTGGATAGTAGAAGTGTTTATACAGGAGTTGAGTTTGATGTACACCATATCATTTCCTGCATTTCAGGGGTGCTGGAAATGTGGGGAAATGGTACATTTTACTATGAATTTAACACCCAAATCAACACTTTTACCATGTTGCACCATTTTACACATTTCAGAGACCCCCAGAAATGCATGAAGTGACATGTTTACCATGCACCTGTTTCACACATTTCAGACACCCCTGAAATGCAGGAAATAGATACACAGTCAACATATTGATTCACGCATTTCTGGGTGTCATTGAAATGCGTGAAATGGTGTAGCACAGTAGAAGTGTCGGTACGGGTGGTACAACATATCCATTTCCCGCATTTCAGGGGGTGCCTGAAATGCGGGAAATGGATGCATAGTAAACGTGTCATGTCACGCATTTCCAGGGGTCTCTGAAATGCGTGAAACGGTGTAACACGGTAGAAGTGTCAAATTGGGGGTTAACATCATATTGAAATATACCGTTTTCCCGCATTTCAGGCACCCCCAGAAATGCGGGAAATAGGTGCATGGTAAACATGCCGTTTCACGCATTTCTGGGGGTCTCTGAAATGCGCGAAATGGTGCAACGTGGTAGAAGTGTCAATTTGGGGGGTTAAAATCATAGTAAAACATACCGTTTTCCCGCATTTCAGGCACCCCCTGAAATGCGGGAAACGGCATCATCAGAGATGGATTCGGAGGGGTCAAAAACCCCCTATAGCATCCCATGGTTTTTGAGACCACATCGAAAGAATACTACATTTTTGTCGCTTTTTGTGTATCTAGGGGACTCATACAATGCACCATGAAGTGTGCTGTTACTGAGGGTTGTTTGTACATACATAGGACTCCATCATGATTGTTAGACAATGCATTAAACATGTATGTACTGGGTATCACTACGATTTATTTACTATAACGGTATTGGGGATATGCAACCGCTATCTGACAGACACATTAGTAATAGGGACATGGTGTATGAGGAGGCATGAACACTCACCGTGACCACTGGCATGTTGATGAAAGGAACAGCAAACTAGAGAATGAGGAAGAAGAATGGCAATACAGAGGAGGGGGGGACAAACATAAGACTTACCAATGAATGTGATGGGCTAGATGACAGTCCAAGAACAGCATGGGATGTGAGGAGATATGAGAAATAGCGAAGCTTGATTTTCACTCACAAATGGGACGTTGTGATACAACACGATTCATCCATCTTCAACTTGTGAATCCGCATGGGGGTGAGTGGGGTATTGGATGACAATGTATCGGTAGAAGGAGCTGAACTGCCAAGGTCAGATTTCATAGTTGATGCGGAGCTCACCTCGATCATTGTCTGATCCCGCAGGAGAAGACAGCAAGAAAACTTGCATCTCTTCGCAAAAGACTCAGAGGTCTGGGACCTTTGAGCAGACAGCTTCAAGGTAGCACAGTGTTGATTGCAGCAAGAGCAATGGATGTCATGAACAAAGCCCTTTATCAGTATTGATTCACACCGATGATATACCCTAGGAGTAACGGGGGGGGTGTCGAGTCGTCGGAGACATTGGAGAAGGAGGACATCAGGTGAAGCGTATTTGTAGGATGCTGTTGATCTGAACCTGACATTGAGGGCACTGCTGGGTGATCTGAAGTCAGGAAGACAGTGGGTATGTCTTGATATTTATCACAGTAAATGAGAATGGGGTGTGGGCAACTCACCAACGATTCACGAGATATGACTTTTGTAGATTATGGAGTGTCTACTTATGGGATGGATGAGGTGGACGGCATGGAAGGTCGTGTTTAGAGAAAGCATGGAGATGGAGAGATGGAAGCGACGCATAGGAATAGACTGGATTGAAGCATGGGTAGGGTTGCCAGAGAAGTTGAACGTGTTCCAATGGGGGGGATGAATGTACAATGAGACGGACCATGAACTAAGTGGGGGGGGGAGTTGGTGTGAAGGAGCGAGTGAGTCAGAAAATAGGTGTGCTTGAGTGGATTAACTAGAATACAACAATACTGAGACAATTACATCAATAATGTAAAACTAACGGTTGAATACGATAGAGGCGACAGTGGAAATCTAATGCTTGACAGTGGCAACTTGGCAAATGGGACTGGCAGATGGAAGTCTGGTGTATGGGCACATTGTGGCACATGTTTGGAGTGCAAGGGAGAGAGAAGGTGGACACGTTGAGATCTTCGATCATCAGCATCAGAGATAGGAAAGCTCACTTTGAGTGGTTCACCTCGAGGTAACATCTGGTGGACAAAAGTTACTAGTTTGGTCTCACACTGGGTAATAAGTCATGGGTGCACAAGAGTTAACACTTGGTTTGATATACTTATGACTTATGAGTACGAGTACTGACGAGATTAGTGGATTAGACTAGGACTATGTGAATTGTGTAGTCACGTGAAGTTTCAGCTGAGGTTGAAAACACTCGACTCGCGACTCGACTGATTCCCTCCGGTCGTCACCACATCTCAACGTCGCTGGTCAAACAACCTGATGATGCCAAACTAATAGAGGTGAGTGAATATGTACTTACAGGGCATGACCCAAGATTTGACAGACTTCAGAGTCGTGCTGCAGAAATGGGGGACATGTTGAAGGTGAGCACCAGAAATTCGTTGACATGTTGCTTTGAAAACTTGATGCAAGGATTGGGGCGCATGGACAAGGGACGACAGCGCGTCATGAGATGGATTTCAGGAAGGGTCGGGTGGTCACGGAAGTCGCGTTGGGTAAGGATTGGACTCTGAGCTGGTGAGTCACGATCAATGCAATGCAACGCGACATGGGCTCGACTAATAGAGAAGTCTGCTCATAGACCTTGAGGGACTAGGAGGCCGGGAGCGGGGACTGCACAAGATGACGATACGCTCAGTTGGATTGGGTGGACGTCTGGGAACACAGAGAGTTGGGTGCGTGTTCTGATTTCGCTCACTATCATCTGTTTGTTCGATCCGGAATCTTGACTGATAATGGTACACGTGTGTAGGAATCGATCTGGGAGTGGACACTGGCGTTCATCGGTGCGGGGACGTTGACAGGTGTCAATGCCTTGGTACGTGTTGGGAAGCATGTCGTTTTTTGATCTGTGCTGATTGATGGTCGGTGTTCCAGAGTTTTCTGGCATGGGCCATCATTGGACCCATCAGCGAGGTGCGTTTCCTTTCGGGCTTTCACTGACATGGCCTGACGCACGCATAGGCATTTGGCATCCCTGGGAACGCAAACATGTCTGGCTACATGGATTACGCTTTGATGTAGGTCGTGTCTCGTCTGTACTCGATGACATGCATACTTACACCTCGGGCTAGTTTGCTCAGCGACCCCGTCAATCACCCCCTTCGCACTACTGGCTGATTGAAAGGTGCAGATGGGTGAGTGTGGACACGTCTTACTGGAAGGGCGGGTCACACTGAATGCTAGATGTATTTAAGCAAGAGGGAAATAAAAGACGGGAAGGATGGAGACGGGCGATGACAACAATGATGAGGGTTGAGATAGTACAACATAAGTAAAGGGCTGTGGTACATTGTATCAATAGACGTGTGTAATATGAATTGGCAATGATGGACACGATGCGGAGAGGTTGTACTGTAGTTCTAGCTACGGTAGACACGGTAAAGAGTAGGTCTGTGATAAACATGCAGTTTTCCGCATTTCTGGGATGCCCTGAAATGCGGAAAACGTTAACGATTACAAACACTGGATTGCATGTGGTGGTAGGATCAACATCGAACAGGGCGCAGTGCTGGCAATGGTGATAGCGACTGACACAAGGAATCATATATGAAAATCTGACTACGTACATACAGTGACGAGTTCGGATTGTGACAAATGTGCTGTTTTCCGCATTTCTGGGATGCCCTGAAATGCGGAAAACGTTAACGATCACAGAGACTAGGTTGCAGCCTCGTGGTGGTGGTGGGTCACCATTGTGTGAGATCGAAGAGGGCGCTGGTGATTGTGATTGTGACGGACACACAGGTCGACGTCATAAATGAAATTCTAGCTACATACATACGGTAATGAGTAGGTATTGTGAAAACGGTGCCGTTTCACGCATTTCAGGGAGACCCGGAAATGCGGAAAACAGTCACGGTCACGGTCACGTTCATCGAACGATCAAGGATACGACAACGTTTCCCGCATTTCTATACACCACGGAAATGCGGAAAACGATGCAGCACAAAAGACCAGCCAATCGAAATGGGGGTCGTGGATCCGGTAATTGAAAAAAACACGGTAAGGGTCTATGATACAATGATACTAGGTACTTTTTGTAATTCAGTCATGGTTAGGCCTGGGTCAGGCCATGTATTTTGAACATGTATTCCGCGCATTTCATGGGGGTTCTGAAATGCGCGGTATATATGGTCATCATAAA